>MU268175.1:2390-13448 GCA_021014935.1 Hygrophoropsis aurantiaca
ACATAGGACATCAGCTAGTAAACAAACATGATCATCTCCGAGTCACGCGTACTGAGTGGGGCCAACATGATCAGTATCATAATATGTATATATTGCTAAACTTGACTATAACTAAGTACAAATCCCTGGACGACATGACAATTTGTATACTAAAATCAAAGAAGGATAGTGACCAGGAAGATAGAAGAAAAGGGGTGTAGGGAAGGAGAGGATGTGGTGTGTAAGAGAAGACAGACAATACAGAGTCCGATAACGGTGGTGATGGATGCGTGGTGGGTATATATTCCGGCAGTTGTGAAGAGATAAGAAAGTAAGCTTGAAGATAATGTGGATCTAGGAGAAGTAACATGCAATGAGGGTAGACATGGCGGTCATGAAAGGAGCGTGAAAGGATTGCGTGAGAAATCGTTCTGAGATAGAGATACATATCGCGAATGGCCAGCATCCGAGACAATGGATCTAAGCCCACCTGCAGTCAGTCGCTTGTCTCACGAAACAAAAACTGTTGGCCACTCACGGTACGAAGGTAATCCAGCTGAGGCATTAAGTCGTGCGGCGAGCCCTTTTGTTGGACGACGGTTCCTGTGGTGGAGGGACGTTCAACACACGAGGAACGTAGTTTTCGACTTCATAAATCCCCTTGTCTTCGCATTGAGAGGCTGTTTGATGTAAAATAATTGTGCTTTGCCAGCTAGAAAAGAACGCGCTACAGCCTGCACAGCAGTAAATTTGTCCATTATGCTTGAGGATATGCTGGGCGAGCGATGCAGTATCGCGAAACAACTGTTCGGTACATCCCGGCCAGCGACAACGCATGGCCATTTCATTCAAAGGACCCTTGGGCAACTGCATATCATGCCAGCGCAGGAGATGCTCGATGACAGCGGTGAGATCGGCATGTATCCACATACCACATGCGTGGTCATCATTCCACAGACATGGAAAGAAAGTCGCTTTTTTTACGTGGGCTGAACAGGCATCGACGGGTACACCCTCGAGCAAGACCGAAGTACAACCGTCTTTCCTACGCGAGTTGTGCGAGCGTGGAGTAGTAATTGAATGCGGGTCAACAGCGATATATGTTGAAATTTGGCCAGGGTTGGCAGTGGTCACGGTTTGTTGGGCCTGCGTCATGGTCATTGGAAGAGGATAACCCGTCATCATGTGGGAGGGAGCGTGAGATTGTGGCCGATATTGTGCAGGAGTATGGCCGGTAGATCGAGATGCGGGCAAAGTAGAATATGGGGGGAAAGTATGCATATATTCCTCTGGAACGACAGTGGGGTTTTTGGAGTTTGTCTGCAATGGCCGAGGGTCAAGAACATCTGGAGGAACCGACTGGGTAGGGGAGCATATAGATTTCGAGATATCAAACGAGGATTTTGCTGGTTGACCCCGCACAAAATCTTCGCGTCTGCGAACGACGTGATCCTCTTTATGTTGTGTTGAAGGGGCCGAATCAGGGCCCACCATAGACATGAGATATTGAGGACATTCAAATTCAGATAGAAATTGCGCATCCGAGGGCACGTTAAAGGCAGAAGGCTCAAAGGTATCTGTACCGAGATTAATCTCACCGACCTGAGCGTTACTGGATGCTTGCGTAGGAGCCGACTGCATCTGACCTCCGTTGTATGAAAATTCTGCAATTGAAGTGGGGTCCGGGATAGATGTCGGGTTATTTTGCAGCTGCGGCTCCGAAAAATCCATGAAACCTGATGGGTCGCGGTAAGCGTCGTAGTCATTGACACATTCGTCAGGAATCGTGGGCGATGGTTGGACACTTTGGCGCTTCTCATGGATAGTCGATCTAGATACGAGGTTCGGCTCGGGCGTCACTGAGAAACTAGCAATATGTGGATCGCCCGTTGTGAGTTGAGATGTAAAACCTTCATTGAGATCGACTGGCCCACTGCCGAATACGAAGTTAGGTGTTGGTAGCGGTCCCGTTGATTGAGAAAAGAACTCGGAATTATGAGTCAGCCCTTGATCAGAAACGTTAGATGCATAAGCAGAGGATGTTATGTCATGGCTCCTTTGCCCATATACGGCACCGCGGTGATTATAGGGAAGGTCGTTAGGCGCGAAACCATGCACTTCGGATGCTGATGGCAATGGAACAGGGAATCCCGACGTGTCTTGCGCATTTTGGCCTCCGAGGTTGGTGTTAATAGAGGAGGCAGATAATTTCCTAATAATTCAAAATCAATTCAACGTCGTCAGAGCTTGAACTGTGGGTGAACTGACCGGCCATTCGCATCATGGTAAGCGTCGTTGCGTCGTTCACCGGAGGAAGTACTAGAAGGCACTGCTGACGCTCTGCGAGGAAGCGACCTGGTCTCCCTGGAATGCACTGAAGCGCTTTCCGAGTTAGGCTTCCCAAACCAGTCATCGTCATCATCCAATAATTGACTCAGAGTCCGTTTCCCGAATCTGTGAGAGCATGCCTTTAGGTGCTGTCAAATTCGCAAGATTGAAAAACTTACGTCTCGCACGCTTCACCGGCACTAGTGACGGGCTGGTCCAAACTTGAAAAGGAGGAAGCACCGAGATAGTCCGCGAAGCCGTTATTCTCTTCGCCGCTGCAAAAGTTTTCAAAGTCGGTGAGGGTGATTGGGTTCTGCCTGTGAACCAAATGTAAATATGTCATACAGGCTGTAGAATGAACAGAGATTACGGGATTGAGGGGAACTTTTGCAAAGCTCTGCTTGGCAATTTAGGGATGCCAGCTTTGAGTTTGACGGGACTTCCCCATAAGCTAAGATTTTCATCATTACAGTCTGATTGGCCGGCAATCGAGTCAATGCTTGAGAGTGTGCTGAAGTTAGCAGGTTGGACATGTAGCAACAGCTTTTGACCACTCACCTAAGTCTCCTTTGACCAATTCCGACTACGTCCAGCGCGGTCGCGATAACAGGAGGTGGAGACATGAAAGTGCTGAAGGGATAGTAGATAAGGAAAGTGAGGTTGGTATGAACCGAAGTAGAGAGACTAAACTCTCAGCTTGGATTTTATAGCTAGCTGGAATTCGTGGACGACAAAGGATGTGGTTGCGAACCATTCCCAACCACAAGACGCGTCGTTGTTTGTTAGAACGCGTCCACAATCGGCAAAACACGGTCAAATAAATTCAGAAGTCATGCAACATATTCCACTTACACGCGGACAATTCCGCGACCACGTTCTCTCCACCGGAAAATGAGAAGCTTTGGAACAATGTGTGTTGGGCTAAGCGAGCGCCGGTGCTATCACAGTACACCTTCAATGAATCACAGCACTTCTTTCGACCTGTCTACAAAGCACAGCAAGGGAACTTCACCCAGATTAATGAAATATATTTGGTAATTGCGCACCTCTGTCAAAGACTGGACAACAACATGGGCCTGTGCCGCACCAAGGGTCATGCCACAATCTTCGCCTTTGTCAAAGCGTCGATTCGATTAACACGTATCAGAGCCGACAGAAGTGCCGAATGCGCTGCGGAAATCAGCCGCTCGGTTTGCTTTGGATTTATTACTTACCGTTTGATCAAGGACCACGGATTCAAAAGCATGGACTATTTTCCGGCCAAAACCAATTATATTTCAAGACAAGAGCAACTTACTATGGAGCAATCGACTAAAATTTTGATAGTGCATTGCTTCCACCTACGTGTAGCACTGGTTTGAGATCGTTTGCATTTCACCAATGTACGATAAAATCAACCCTCGTTCCGAAGGTTGGGACGGCGATGATTTTCGCATCGATTGCAAGGAAAGAGGGTTTCGGAAGATTCTGAAATGTACTATAATGGATTGGAAATGGCAGAGCAGCTTCCCACCGCTGCCCACGCAGACCTGTGTAACACGAATAGAGAATATAATGATATCAGCTCCCGCCGGATAGATCATCAAAGATAAGATCGCATCTTGAATCGCAAGGTTGCGGAAGACGTTGGCAGAGAAAGCGAGAGTTCAGAAAATCTCTAGGCGATACACGTCGTATGCAACCTCTTCATAAGGGTGAACCTAAACATCGACACGACAGTAAATTAAGGCCCCTTCAGTAATTGGCTGGGACCCATCTTGATGGGTCTGATACGCACAGATTTGAGAGCAGTAATGATTTCCTTCACTTTTTCTCTCTCTCCGTCGCTATTGATTATGATTTCGACTCTGTCTTCTTCCACATGCTCTAACTGCCCGGTGGAGCCAAGGGCAGGTCTAGCATCTTTATTCGGCTTGAATTGTCCTTAATCCAGATGGTTTGGGGCCCCGCAAGCGTGCGTTGAGTAGCCTTTTGGGGAAATATTAAGTAGGAGGTAAACGCACCAACGCCAGGTGTGCTAAATGCGCATTGTTCATAATTACCTATCTTTCCCAGTTCATGGGGGAAGTCGGTGAACAGGGATTCTAAGATCCCAGCTGTTGAGATTCGGGGGGAGAAGAAAACCAGTTTGAATCTGAGGGCCATGCATACAAT
This sequence comes from Hygrophoropsis aurantiaca, assembly GCA_021014935.1. Taxonomy (NCBI): domain Eukaryota; kingdom Fungi; phylum Basidiomycota; class Agaricomycetes; order Boletales; family Hygrophoropsidaceae; genus Hygrophoropsis; species Hygrophoropsis aurantiaca. The sequence goes on from MU268175.1 coordinate 6,852, forward strand.
GATGCGTTACGGTTTTATACAGCGAATGGGCGGTATTGTATGAAGACAGATGAAGACCTTGTCAAAGCGTCAAATCAACATCCAAACGGCACCAATTTCAAAGTCCGGTATAGTTGTAGACTTCGTCCTTCGAAGCGACGTGGACCAAGTGCCAAGTGGTAAGCTAGGTAAGTTCGATCGTGTCCAAATCGCGTTTGGAGTATAAGCAAACTCATCGATAATTCTCTGTCTTCAAAAGAAATGAGTCTTTCGAATCTTTCGCTCTACAGCGTTAACGCTTTTCTCATTCTCGACTCGGAAGGGCACCGGGTGCTCGCAAAGTACTATCGACCAAAGAGTCATCCACAAGGCGAGCCCAAAGATCTCCTCACGCTGAAGGATCAACGTGCTTTTGAAAAGGGACTTTGGCAGAAAACGAAAAAACCCGGAGGTGAGCAAATCTCAGAAGCTCTGTTGAAATCCTCCGCCGACCCTCAGTTATTTTCTCCTTACAACAATAGGCGACATTATACTTTACGATGGGCGCCTCGCAGTGTACCGGCACTCGCTCGATATCATCTACTATGTCATTGGCGGACCCAGCGAGAATGAGCTGATGCTGTACTCCGCTCTGACTGCTTTCTCTGATGCTGTGCATATGCTTCTTCGAAACCAAGTTGAGAAGCGCGCTGTACTTGAGAATCTTGATCTGGTTCTGCTATGTCTTGACGAGACAATCGATGACGGGTATGTGCTTCCCGAATAAGCGGTATATACCTTGACTGACAGCTTGAATGGCCTCAGGATCATAGTTGAAACAGATTCTACGACGATAGCATCGAGAGTAAGCCGGCCGCGGGCGGACACTACAGAGATTGTCATCAACGAGCAAACAATTATGAGTGCATACCAGACGGTCAGAGAAAGGGTACAACAACGGATCCAACAGTTGTAGATTTTCTCCATTTTCTATGTTCCGATGCCATTCTACAAAGAACATTTTGAAACTATGAATTTCGCTATTGTTCGCCGGGCATAAATTGGGATTGGGGTAAACGATTTGATGGTTATATGCATTGACGTACCGATTTTAATTGTTTCACAACCATGTCAAGAAAACAATAAACTAACACAATAACACCATCATGAAAAGTGAGTCATCGCAAAAACACCGTGCATATTACTGCATAACAAGCTAACCAGAGTACAACAAGATAATAAACCAATAGTTGATACAGTGGAATGGTGAGATCCCATCCCCGATAATGACGCTAGCCATACCCTAATGGTCGGAGCCTGCTGAGATGCCGAACACCTGAAACCGCTATCCACCATCTTACAACTTCCTATGCAACACCCATCGCCATGAGTAGTAGAGCCGATCGTCGAACCCATCAGCCCTCCCTCGCGATACCATCCAACATACATCTATCTTACACCGCCTTCCTCAAAGCATATGATGGTTGCGACGCGTCTCCTTCGTTCCCAGCCTCCATATATAACACGACTCAACACTGTTTTACAGCAGAGCCAAACTGACGATGAAGTGTAAGTTGCATGACAGATGGGAATGTATACATACATACCTTGATTGAGCGCCAGCGTGAATGACTATCTCATAAACAGCTGCGCTAGATGCGGCCACGACAGTGAGAGCGGCAGCTAACTTCTGTAGGCTGAAGCCATTGTTAGAAGCGGTTGAGGGCGAAGTGAAGTCGGGGTGCTCGTAAATTGCGTAGGGGCGCATGGTGGTTTGTCGTTAGATCTCGTGAGGATGGTCTGTTATAAATGCGAAAGAGAAACAAGAGCTAAACCGAAACAAGAGCAGGTGGAATGTGGATGGCTAGGGTGTTTCACAATGATAAGATCGAGAAGAACAATAACGAAAGCGGTTGATACAAATCGAGCCTTGGATTGTATCAAAGGGACTCGAGAGTCCGAGGGTATGAGGGGAAAGGGAATTGGAATTCGTTAGGATCATTGGACCGGGTATTTATCTGATCTTGGTGGGCTGTGGCTTGATATGTTGGTTTGGGCGTTTGTTCGGTTCGGCGGCTAGGATCGGCGAATACTACTAGAACAAAAACAGATCTCTTTCGATACATGACAACTTGCCGTTCAGGTCCCAGAGAAATCAAAGGTTACGCAGCTCAATCCATTGTGGGTGTGTTTATCATGGGACCTACCACGACGTACTTTTAGCCGTTTGAGACCCTTTCCGCCGCAGTAGTTTTGAGTGTAAGAGTGGCGAAGCGGTAAGTCTTCTAGTATGCACTGACATAAAATACTGCAAGTCTCCATCACGGTCGCGAGGGTTCAATCGCATCATATTGTGATTGTAAAACGTTGGAGACATGGTGGAAAAGACTTTGGCACCGAAGATCGCGGAAACAATGTAGTTCGTGGGCCTTACTTACCAATTTTGGTTATCTATGTAAACGCAAAGGGTGGCAGAAAGACCCCATGCACCGCCGGGTGGCGGACAGCTCGGAACCTCTTGACAGATGGAACTACTCGGTTGAGATCTTCGAGCTTCAGAGCCTGATTTGACCAGATCATTGCTTCAAATCCTTTGTTTGATAGCTTACCATTGGCTATTATTTCCATCGATAGAACAGTACCGGCATTTGGAAAAGAACCACTAATCAAAGGGAAGCAGCATCTCGTTCTCTTGATTTGCACCGGAGACAACGGTGCAAGCTATGCGGGGTCTTAATCAAGTGAGGAGGGTTGTGCAAAACGTGTTGGAACGTGTACATAGATATGACGACGCGTTTAACGATGGCTATGCCAAGCAGATGACATGTTCACCTTCACAATTTACCTGACAGATCGACACTCGAGAGCACCAGCTGCCATGTGCTGTGCGCGCCCATCAAGTTGCTGGATGTTGACGGTTGACAGTGGGTGGGGGTCTTTTCCCATGTTATCAAAGGTGGGTGATATATGGGCTAGATCTTCAATGCAACACATGCTGGGAATACTGTCACAAAGGAGAATAGAAGCACAGACAAAAAGGCAATAAAGGAGCGTGCAAAGCAAAAAAGGAAAGCATTAGAGATGTTGAGGTAAATGTGTGGGAGGTGGCAGTCAAGGGCGCGTCGAACATTCGGAACGAAAGTGAAAAGAAACTAGAACAAACACACAAAGTTACTCGGGAAAACATGCCTGCCTGCTTGCCTTCGGGCCTCATCTAATAATTCACCGCTCCACCATCCATCTTCCGGAGTATCGGTGACTGCGATGATATCGCCGGATTGAAAATCGAATTCTTCGTCGATTGTGGCCGAGTAATCGTAAAGCGCTTTCACTACAAGTCGTAAACGATATCAGCGGAAGTAACTTGTCTTAAAAAAGTAGTAGAATCTACCATAGAAAAGAATTGGCCTGCCATCATCGGTGTAGGCTCCCGTGGGTGGTGGAGGTCCGCGTGGCGGTTGAGGTGACGGCGATCGTGTTATCGCAGGGCTTGGCGCACGGTATTGTCTACCGTTTTGATCATAATAACGACCCTGCTGATTGTAAGTAGGATTCGCAGCTGGTGGGTTAAACTGTGTTGTGGGAGCGGGCGGCCCGTACCCATAGTTCGGTTGAGATGATGGAGGAGGTGGAGGTTGGTAGGTCACAGCTTGATGAGAATCATATGCTGGTTGCGGTGGATGGCTATAATTCGAGTAAGATGTAACTTGGGCTTGAGGGGGCTGTCCGTATGATTGCGGAGGCGGCGGAGGGGGAGCAACTACAGGTCCGTAATCATTGCGCGGTTGCACCGCACGACTGTTGTCCGGATGGCCAGAGTAAGGTTGATTACCGGGAGTTTGTCCGTATGAGATTTGGCGCTGAGGGACCATATTATCAATAAGGACGCGGCCGTCTGAGCCAAGGGCTATGCCTACTGTATTTGGCGTAACGGGTCGTTGCGATATAGAAGGCGCTCGAACAGGGGTCGTTGCAACAGGAGCATACCCAATATACTGTTGGCCACCGGGATTCGCTGCTCCAGGCGGCGATTGCTGACGAGTTGTCAGTGACTGGCCTGTGCCAATGCCAGTGTAACCTGCGCTGGTGGGCCGCACTCCATTCTGGTCCGCTGAACGAACACTGACGGCATGCTGATTCGGCGGTGGTTCTGTCAAGCCAACAGAACTGTTGCGACGAGATCGGGGTTCCCCGGGGAATGGGCGTTGATAACCGCTAACAACCTCCTCGACGTTGACATTAGACGTAGAAGAAGACAAATTATGTTGAGGAGGTCCCGCAAGGGCCGCCCTTGGAGGATTAGGAGAAGTTGATCGCGATGGAGCTAATGGATAGGATCCTACAACGACTTCAGCCGAGTTCCGATAATCACGGCGAGAAGCACCATTGGTACCTGCAGTACTAGGAGTGTTGAGGGATTCTCCAGTCCCTCGGCGAGAATCGCCAGAAGATGGTGCATCTCTGCGGACGGTAGGCCGTCTTGTGGGGCCATTTGCTACTGCTGTAGTTAAATTCGCCATCTGCTGAACAAGAGGATCGTTCTGCTCCCCAATAGGAGGAGAGGTACGGACTTGATGACCCAGTTGCTGCTGAGGATCCTTGTTGGGATCAACCTCGAACGTTTTGTTACCAATGACCAGCATTGTGCCGCTTACCGTCGGATCGACAGGATCACCACGGGGCTCTGGTCGTACTGCATTACTTGGACGTCTTTGAATCCCGTTTGCGGGAGATGAGTGTCCATTTGCAGGAATTCCGTTGGTTTGGGAACGGCTTCTCTGTGACCGGGATGTATTACTCCTTGAAAGTGTATTATCTGGTGGAGCGCTTCCCCGTCCACCAGCACCAACCCCAGCATGATTGGTATCATCCACGGGCTCAATTTCGGGACTAGCTGCGGGAGGGTTACGAGGAGCAGAAGTTCTCTGTGTGGATCGTGCAAAGACAGCTGGTCGCGTAGTAGTGCGAGTTGATGATGGGGGTGGAGCATCGGCACTGGTGTAATTGACGAAAGTCGGGGGCTCTGGAATAGCGTTCCCAGTGCCATAATCGCGGACAAAATTTTCCATGTCTTTGTCGGGTTCCAATTGTTCTAGAGCAAGACGCATTTGTTCGCAGGACTGGCAAGGTTGTCAGATGAGGATTTCGAGCAAGTAATCGGCCAAAATTACCTCATCGTCAGATACACACACAGTAGACACAGCATTGGCATAGGCCCACATATTGTCTTTCATAAATTCCATGCGCTCTTCTTCTAAATCTTGACAACTGTCACAGAACGCCTTCCAATCAAGCTCCCATTTTTGCATCGTCTCTTGCAGGACTCGCGTGAATTGTGCGTAATCATTTTCGTTCACCTGCACTGTTTGTTGTGCACGCTCAAGCTTCAGATGAATTTTTTCGAGATCCTTCCCTTGCACCAGTGTGGATTGCGCGGTATAAGAATTGATGCGGAGGCAGTCAGACTCGTACTTTTCTCGTGCTTTGCTAGCATGCTGTTCTCGTGTTTGTTTGACTTTAAATTCTTTCTCGATAGCGGCCTGATAAGTCTTTTTGTGGTATGCTTGTTTTGACAAAAATACAACAGCCTGGCCCTCCATTTCTGAACGTAGCTGTTGGGCAAGTCGAAGATGGTGGCTGGCTTGTTTGTCAGTTTCCAGACGCAAGGTATCAACAGAATTCCGTAATTCCCTGTCAACGGAAAAGTCAAATCAGCGGGATTTCCTTGTGATCCGAGATCGGGCGGAGCAGCTTTCCAAAGAGTACTAAAGAAAACACAGTATCACTGGACTCTTAAATGTATCGTGGGCACTACCAGCATCTGGGACGTCTGATGGATGCTCTGCACCAGAAAATAGTATAAAAGTGTTGGAACGAGGACTCACCCAATCTCATCTTTGCCTATCGACATCTTTGACAGTTTCGCAAGCCGTTTCGCATAATCTTCTTCTATCGCAGATCTGCGGATATGTTAACACATACAGAGATACAACCGGGAGATTCGTCCTGACCGCTCTTTCCAGAAGTTCCTCAATTCTTCCATTGTTCGTGCAGCACCACGCATGCGGGCAAAAAGCACATCAACGCCTCCATCGCCAACACCCCAGAATGCATTGCAAAAGTCTAATGAGCGATTTGACGTGTCGGGGGAACTCGTTCGAGCGAACTTTGCCAGAGAAGTGGTTGACGACTGCCGCCTAGCAGTCATTGATGATGGCTTGAGTCTGAAATTAAAAGATGAGCAACAATTTCCGTGCAGAGTGTTGTGGTTTCAAGCAAGACCAATCGGTGGTCAGGATGGATGCTGCAAGTGGGCGGTGTGCTGAGCCCCAGCGCTTTGTGGCGGTGTTTCTCAAGCACACACTGCCACTTTGATCAAAAGTTGATTTGACGGTCACTGCACGCAAATTTAGGCTCGGTTGTCGCACAGATATCTTCCATCATAATCCCAATTGCGCATGATCTATCTTCGTAGCCATGACGTGGGCAACCTGTCGTTCTTAATTATGAGGCACCCCGCGTCCAAATTGTGAATAATTACCCCCTGACTTTCCGCCTGGGATCTTGTTAACAATATCGCCAAACATCCTCACCCCACAAATCCCAAGTTATCCGAGACTCTTCATGTGACCCATATTA
>MU268176.1:0-13407 GCA_021014935.1 Hygrophoropsis aurantiaca
AAGAGGCAGCAAACCTAGCGTGGATGGATCTTGATCGTCGAGATTAAGGCTTGCTTTCAGATCGGCGTCAGGACGAAGGTCTTGATCGTCGTCGAGATGAAGCCTTGCTTTCCGATTAGCGTCAGGTCGAAGGTCTTGATGGTCTACTTCCTGTTTAGAGACCGCGAAAGAAGGTTGTCCGCTAATAATGTCTTTGGGCTGGGGTTGTGTCAAGTTTGTTGCTTCAATATCAGCCTCAAGTAGGGAAGACTCTGAGGAGTTGGGAAATGGAGCTGGGAGCCATTTCCTTGACTTGATTACCGAGTAATCACTGTTATAATACATTTGAAGAAGCCCGATGCTGGAAATTGAGGGAGGAATAAAAGTACTACAGCAATTTTTCTGTCTGGGACTTGGGAGTGAGTGACAAGTTGTGGCATTAGTACTACTCTATAGTACACTCTATAGTACTATTGATTACGTCAGAATTTTGACTCTGATAAGATTTTCATCGAGGTATAATGTTTTTAGCCAGTTTAGGACGAGCTCTTTTTTTTTTGGACAAGTGAAAATATATTGCGTAACCACTGCCTAAGCTAGCATACACAATTCACTAAATCGATCTAACTTGTAGATCGAGTTTAGGACGAGCTCGAATCTATAGAGAAGAAGTCAGAGCACGCGCAAGATAAGACATATCCCCCTATTATGTTGATACTTATACTGCACGTAGAGACTCCACCTCCCTCATTCTTTCTTCTTGTCGCCCGAGCACATAATGCGTGTACTAGGGCTGCGATAGTTTGAATAGGCGCAGGTTATTTTCCGGATACCAAAGAACATCACATACTACATGTATATACTTTTCGGCCGTGTATTTATATGATACTTTTTCGCTAGAATGCCTCTGGTGAAACTGTTGTATCGTTCTCTGAAGTTGAAAGTGCACTGGCAGAAAAACATTGATGGAAGTCAAAGACCCGACGAGTCATATACAGTCCACAAGTACACCTTGTGAGCAAGTTTTTGAATTCTTTCACAGTTAAGCCTCCATCTGTGACTGAATCGAGCCTCATCAAAAGCGAAAACGCGTCTGGTTTGACGGGAGGTCGAAGCTTTGGAGTGACTTGAACAATAAAAGGATTAACATCCACCTCAGCACGTTTGCGCTTCCCGAGGCGGACTGCGTTGGCAACAGCGTTCAAACCTTTAGTCGCGGGCGTGGGGGTAACTGGAAGCACCATAGAAATGGGTGAGAGATGCGCTCTGGCAGCAAGATAATATGACTTACTGCAGCGCTCAGGGATAAGCTTGTCGCTACCTTCAATTGCGGGAATGTGGTATGCTGTAGCGGAGGGATGTGAGCAGCTAACTGGATAATCGCGTAATGACTTACGCGCTGATCCTTGCGGGGACTGCGATGAGGTTGGGGTGTTAGGTTCTGTGGGTGTTTCGCCGGAATCGCCGAGGTACAGAACAGAATGAGCAGCTGGGATGGGTATCGCAGAGATTGAATACATGCTTAGTGCACTTCCGGCGCATTAAAAACACACATACTTACTCCGAGGGGGATAGTAATAAACCGGAAGGTAGGGCATCTTATAATGATGCTGCAGGATAACTGCACCATGACCAATCGGTAAATGCAAGATACGTGGTCAGTAAATGAGATTCACCCCAATATCCACATGTTCGAGAAGCACAACTTGCTACCCATTTGCCAGCGTGGTTCCCAGAGGCAGGCTTGAAGATCAGCGCCTCAGTGGATGAATTGTCGGTGGAGGGAGTCGTTAGAGAAGCACATAGACAACCCGGGCCAAGGAAGTTGTGGGTGACGCGATGATTATTGAGATCCTCTGGAGCCACCCGCGTGCGAGTATCGGTGAGTGGCCTAGTGAAACAGGGTCAGAGTGTATCACAAAGAGTAAGAGACTGGCCACAAACCAACGCCAGACCTTCAACTGCTTGGTGGGCGCATGAAATTCAAGAATTTTCTGGTTACGATCGAATTCAAACCAAATACGTCGCATGAAAGGCTTGAAAGTTTTGTCGTGATCGTCGGGACCACCGTCCACTGCCGCACGCGAGCGGGAATGGGATGCCAGATCAATGGGTGGGTAATCGGGCAGGTTGGCAGGAAAGACGACAGACATTGCAATTGAATATCGCTTCTGAGACAAGGGATTTTGAGGCGGGTACTGAAGGGTTCGTAAGACTCTAAACAGCGCAGCTTAAGTACTCTACGCTACTAGGTGCTTAGCAGCTAGTGATTGAAATGATGATAAGTGAAAAACCGCAATTATTGATACAAGCGTAAAAGTTCTTTGAGGCAGCTGGCAGGGCAGTGAAACTTGAAACGAAGGGAGCGACCCCGGGCCCCGACGCTGAGATTTCCGAGATAGTCAGTCCAGTGTGGACTTCAGCGATCTATGATTGAAACGGTTTGTTGAAATGCATGTTGGCAGATATTTGAATTAAAATGCTTTCGGGATAGTCTGTTTGGTGTAGACTTCGGCGATCCGATATTGAAACCATTCACCTGAGTGAACAGAGTCGTGCTAAAAAGGATTTAAAAAGACCTCGTTAGCATATAATTTGTGTTATGGCGGCCCCTGCACACATTCCAACTAAGTCTATACTAGTCGACCTGGACATAGAGACTTACCCGTTCATAATGTATCCAGCTTTGATAGATTTTATGACGAAGCTTCAGGAGGATGAACCAGCACAACGCTGGGCGGAAATATTCTACAAACCGTTGATGTCGATGGGAGTGAAGGCCCTCGATGACATAGTTGACATGATTATAGTGTCACCGGAGACTTTGTTTGTCTTTTACGGCCTCTGTCCCTTTATGGTTATGGATTTCTATGTCCACGTCATACGGGCCGTGGAAGCAATTCATAGTCATGACGTAAACCGTACTAGTATCGAATCTGAGAACAATTCCACAACAGGTACAGTACTAGCTACTATAGGTACCACAATTCGCCTTAGCTGATATGTTCCTGTGCACTGAAATTTCAGGTACCAGTAGCGGATACTAACCACTGCCGTTGGTCCACCGGCGCTCCGTGGTTGTTCAAGTTCGTTTTTCAAGTTCAGCATCGGGAAATTCACATATAAATCTTTTTTTCGCTTTTGTAGCATTTCCACTTTACTAAAAGCTAGTGAAGTAAACTACCCCAGGCAAAGCGCGGAGAGTTTGCAAAGCACACAAAAAGTGATATATTATTTTAAAAAGCTAAAAGGCTAAAAGTAGAGTAAAAGAACAATACGACTGACTGACATGTCAAAACTGTGTGACAAACATTATGTTACGCTGCTACCGTCCTGCGGGAGTGTTGGTGTTGTCCCCGGTGTAGTGAGGGCGTTCTAATGCGCAGGGGATCACTCTCTGCGGCTGCCCTGGTTAGTACAATGGGATCGTCCCGAACATGGATCAGGCGTCCTTTGGGAATTTGATGAGTGCATAACCCACTTTTCCACCCGACTCACAAGTACCACACCAGATCTGTCGAGACAGCGCCACACAAAAGAACGTGAAGCCACAGTAACATCAACATCACACCCCCAGTGACGGCACACCGGCTTAGACTCGAACATAGGCTAAGTAGTACTACAAACCACACCACTACTAGTATGACACACTGCAGCAGCGAGTCTGGAACAAGCCTGAGGTGATTGCATCGTGTGCCGCGCCGGGTAAGGGAGGCACGGCGAGCGCGATCACGGCGCCTGATGCTGCAGACAACATTGAACAGTGCGTATTTTATTCTTTTACCATACTTTAGGTGCTTGTTTGTTCAACAACTTCAACCCACTCATAGGCACCATCTGTCACCCACCAGGTGCGCTCATCGCGCGGCGCCGGCGTCACAGAGCCGCCAACTAACTTGAAGTTAAGTGCCAAACTTGTTCACTCGAGTCCTTCATCAGATGTGACATGATTGATTGACTTATCTGTGGGGGCCAGGTAGGCCGTTATATTCAACTATCAAACCTATCCAATATATATATATACCCAAGACAGTCTCAACTCCCAAGCTAGTACTACATTTCGTGTGCTGACTGTTATGTATTTCACGCGCCCATAGTGCAAAGTCAAATAACGCCCTGCGCTCTGGTTTTGATAGCGACGCTCTCTTGCAGTGGTAGTAGCCACATGTCCTTCATTGTCGTGTCTTTTATTCGCTCGGGATTATGGCTTTTTTGGAATATAATGTCTATTATCTTTTATGCTGCGCCTGTCTCCTGCTACTTCACTTGAGATTTTCCCGCTTTTCAGCCACTTTTTCAGATTTTACTTATGAGGCTAAAAAGCACTCATGGGCGTTACGATCGCGCCGTTGCGGAGTCAGTCTCCAGCAGGTTGTTTGGATGGTTCACATGATGTGCTGTTTAGAGCTGTTCCTCGAGATAGAGACAGCATGGCCTTTAAGGATATAATATGAACTGAATATACGATAAGACTACAAGCCCAGCCGCCTCGGCGGGTACAATGGTGTACTTACCAGCCAATCCTGTATATCGCGGCACGATAGCCGTACGTCTCTGTCATAATGTTGTTGAGGGCTGCAAGATTTAAGGTGTAAATCTCGCCCCATGCGTCGGTACCATCTCGGTTGTGGGTCATGAAAGGGACCCTCTCGCCTGTTGGTTCCTTCGATTTAGCTAACGCCGCAATTTGAAACTTGTATAATGAAGTCAGTATATTGCTGGCTCCTAACAATCCAACTCACCGCCGTGATAGCTAGAGCCAGAGGCTCATTGGATAAGGTGGTCCCGTCGTGGCTGAACATGAAGGGAAATCGATGTCCAAGGCACCCTTTGTCTCCAAACCACATCTGGAGTATGAGCTGGACAACGGGGGGCCAGAAATACAGCTGATCGTCACGTTGACATGTGAGTTGACCCGTTTCCGCCAGTTGGGATAATTCCGGAGGATAGGCGGATGGGTCCCCAAAGTAGTCTCGCAACAAGTTACTTGCTTTCGTCTTTACACTCGCGCGGAAATGTTTCGGAACTTCAAAAATCTGGAAGCAGCGTTAGTCGTGTGCTTTAGTCTACGAGATTGCCGCTGCTTACAATGTGATAAGGTCCCCTATCATCTGTCAACCAGGTCCAATCCTCAAGTTGGTGTTCGCGTGCATAATGCAGCCAGTAAAATATTTCCTCAATCTCACTATACGCGTCATCAGAGTTAGGGAAAGCGTTTCGTGTTACGAGGAAAAGTTGCATATGCTCTTCAGCTTCTTCTATGATCTCCAGCCGTGTGGGATGGTAAAACGCCTTTGTGGAACTATTTATGGAACGTGCGCCTGGCGGAACTGAACACTTTAAGATAGCATCGTCAAGACGTTTCTCTACCGGTAATTCAGCTTGTTGATCATACGGGGGGAAGAAGTTCGGCATCACGTTAGGCGCACATAGCTGGAGACAAGTAGTGCTAAGTTTTTTTTTGATGATGACACTGCTCCTTGCACATTACCTCGCTTTGAATGTTGGAATTTGACAACTCATAATGATTACTAATCCACAGATTACAATCGTCAATAAATTGTTGATCCTGCAAACGGAAAAGCAAGTGGTATGTAAAAGTGTTGCTTCACAAACAAACAAAAACCTAGTACCTGACTCAGGACATTTGACGAAGGAGTTTTGAATTGATTTTTTAGCGACCAGGAAGGTTCAGCATTCAATTCGGAGGGCTAGGGATGCAAATAATCAAGAGCGGTCGTTGATGGCATTCATTGCGGAACATACTTGGATCTCGCCAGTTAATGTTGGCGCTCCGACGTTACTTTCCAGCAACCAGGGAGAATAAGGCTAAAGGCTTGAATAATCACGAGCATTCACCAATGGCGTCATCTCCGGAACGTACCTGGCTCACTGGCATAGTGCTTGTGGCCGGTGGGTCTTGATTTTTGGGCGGCCAGGGGAAATAAACATTCGATGGCTAAGAGCAAAAGATCATGTACGAAAGCTGATAATATTGTTTTTGGAACGTACCTGGCACATGGCATTTGAGGTTGGCGCTTCAGATTGGTTTTCCAGTGGCCAGCGGGGATTGGTATTCGGTTGGGAGGACTAAGAACGAAGGAACATGAGCACTGGCTGCCATGATGATAATATTTCTGAACACACCTGGTACATGGCCTTTGATGTCAGAGGTTCAAATTGATCTTCAGACGATCAGGAAGAATCGTCGGCTTGAACTTGAAGTGGTACCGGCGAGATCGCCGTGCCAATCTACACCTGAAATAGTAAGGGTATTCCCAAAAAAAAAAAGAAAAAAAAAAAGAGCTCCAGTAGACCGGCCCCCACGTCATTGGTTACTTCTTGGCGTTGGCCCAGTCCAAGCGATGCTCAGCACGAGGATTTATTTGAAAAGCACCAAAAGTGATGTGCAGGGTGTTAGGGGAGGGATAAGCAAAAGCGCAATAACAAAGATACTCGCAACACGTACACGTACTAGGCACTGGTAGGGGTGTATCAAGAGAAGACATACATCTGACTCCGATTCAAAAAGTCTAATCAACAACTAGGGAATATCATTCATCGATCCCTCGCCAGCGAATCCCACGTCAACCCGAGCAAGCGCCTCGAGTATGAAGTGATTGTTAGTTGATCGTGACTGAACGGCGACGCCTGCTTCAATCATGTTCTGCCGTATCTTGCCAATCTCACGATTGGTGTCTGACGCTTTCACAGATGCAAACTCTGCTTCATAGAGCGCCACCAACAAGTTGTGTCGTATCTGGAGTTTCGAGAGTACGGCTCGAGTTTGATAAATGTCTTTGGATACTCGGGCGATGTCAAGTTTCAACTGTAGGTTTGAACTCTGAAGAATAAATAGTATTAGTTTTCGATAACTGCGAAGGAGGCACGACTTACAGCGCCATGAAAATCGTTCAAAAGCACCGAGGCGCTGGCAGCGGGTAATGTGCGAAAGGGTTGTTCGTTTAGTTGTTGCATTCTCGCGCTTTGAAAAACAGCTGAAAGAAAATTAGTAAGGTGTGATCAGACTCGGATTTGAACTGACTCGGATGCGCGCCAGCCTACTAGCCTACTGTGCTGTGTGTTCGCTGACTGTGTTTTGTTGATAGTTGTGAAAGTATGCGAGGCGCTGGCGCTCTTCAAGTTGAAGTTTTGCCTGTCTGCCTGAGTTGAAGCAAGTCGTGCGGCACTGGCAGTGCCACTAGCAGTGTTCCACTTTACTTGCACTGTGACTCGGATAAGTCCGGCCGATGGTACTCAGTAGTACGACGTGAGAGCTTACCTTTGAGATTCGCCAACTACTGATGACTTTCATGCTGGATAATGAACATTAATTGATTCGAGTTGCCAAACGTCCGTTTTCATGTTCTAGCGCATCAGAATTAAGAAAAATGATGTACATTGTCACGGTTCAACAGGAGGACTCATACTTGGCTGTCATTTGGATTGCGTTTGTGGTTCTTTCTGCATCTGGATTCTTCCGGATTGTGTGGTAGATTTGGTCACTGCAGTGTTGTGGAAAAGGAAGTCGGGTGTTAATCAAATGAATGATAGATGTACTGAATTGACTTACGCTGCCGTGTATGGTAGGTTCACGTTGATACTTCAAGTGAGTCAATTGACCTGCTCGGGATCGCAGAGCGTCCAGCGCCTAATAGCTGTTACACCCGAAGGTGTAACTACACATGAAGGCGAGCAGGTGAGGGAACATTCTGTATTGGCTTTATGATTATGTTAGTTTGAACGCGCCGCGTCCGTGGGGAAATCAACAAACGCGTCTCGATACCAAGTGAGTTGGGTACGGATTCCAAAAAAACTTTCTGGATTGTCAAAAGTTTTACAATTCCACTCAGCGTAAACTCAAGGGCTTCGTGACCCTCTACACTCACTTCCGTTGATTGGTGTGATGTCCAAGTCTTGTCGCTCACTCGCTCCACCTTGGGACCTCTTTCCGATCATGTATTCAAATGAAGTCAGCTTTACAAGTTCTCAAACCATGGACTGTCCTATATGAATAGTCGAACTTGAGGTTTTATATTCGATGAGACTCGACGTGCATCGATAGGGCCGATCATGCCGGAGTATGTGATATTTTTGATTGCAAAACTTAACATACTAGGGCCCTGCCGGGCATCCTGGACCTCGGTTTTCCATTCTTGGCTATCGCTGTCAGAGCGCAGAGTCGACATACTAGTATAGAGATGACAAAGCTATGGATGACGATGAAGCTAGAGCAGGCTAGAGGGTTCTATGACACAAATCAGAGAAGTACAACCCAAAAAATCGAAATAATCACCATTTTCTCGTTACTGTAAATCAAAATACAGAGCGGGTATGTTAGAGATACGAAGACAGCAAAATCAGAAAAAGCACACGAAACAGAGGTTTGGATTACTTAATCGGACATCCGACAGGAACGGGCGGGCCGGTGACATGGACAATCAAAAAGTACACCCTCTCGGTCCAGGAACGATTGAATCCGGAGATCGGGGTGCTCAGAAACTCAGCGTGTCCGCGGCGAAGTGCTGATTTCAAATCCAGCTAAACGCTGAACCATCGCTGATAATGCATTTGTGGTTCTAAAATCCCTGTTTGTGAAGATCGATCAGGACAATCACCACATTTCAGAAATTTCAACAGCCGTAAGTGATTTGCAGCGTCGCACCGTTTTAGCCTAGTTTGAGTCCGACTCAGACTTGCTCCTCAAGAGGAGCTCAGAAGTGTCCTCGAGTGATCGAGTATTTAATTTGCAACCGCCAAGTACCGAAGCTTCTGATGGGGACTTGGTATTTTTTATTCACATTATGATACACCGCCAGCACTGACACAATTACCAGCAAAACACAACTTGAATTAGCCTCTCGGAGGAACTGGTGCTCCTCAAGAGGAGCTCACGAGTTGATCAAGTATTTAATTTGCAACCGCCAATAGTACCGAAGCTTCCGACGGCGGGGACTTGGTATTTTTTATTCAAATTATACACCGCCAGCAACTGACACAATTACCAGCAAAAACGAACTGGTGCTGACAGTACTAAATCTCACTGATTTGCGTTGGAAAAGGCCAAGTCAGTTGATAGTACACCTATCCCTGCCAGTGCTCACGCAAAAGAATACAGCGCAGTCACGGCCACTGGCAGTTTGGAATTTCTGACGTAATCACAGTAGCCATTGTGTGACCGACAGAAAATACTAGTAGTAGTATTGCCATCGTACTACTCCATCAAGTTCAGTTTTACTACTCCCCACTGCCACCTGAGCCCTCAATGTCTGCACTGTCCAGCATGGAACTTCTCCCAATGTTCTGTAAAGATGATCGCCGCTCAAGACCAGCTACACCGTCCGACTCCTCAACATTATCTTCGCTTGAGGCTGAAAGCGACTCAGGCTCGGAACTAGCAGGTTCAACACGTTCTCAATTTAAAGAACTTGAAATTACCAGCCCGAGCCCACGCCCTTCTTTATCTGCTTCCGAACAGGAAGTAGGCCATCAGCTTAATCTTGAGCCTGACCGTGACGCCAATCTGAGAGCAAGCCTTCTCCTCAAACGCGATTATTGGAAAGACCATTTCACTCTAGGTTTGTTAGCTCTTATCTGGAATCGATCTCATGAAATCAATACTCAAACCCTTCCTCCCACACTTAGAGGGTTGCTTGTCGATCATCAAGGTTCTTCAAAATCCCCCACCCGATCAACAAGTAAGGTGATAGTTGGCCAACATTTTACTTTGCCTTCTCATCACCATTTCAGATCGTAAGGACGATTACCGCAAAGCAACTATCCGTCGTCCTCACACTTGGAGCAGAAGATAAACGTTTTCGAATTCGTGCCAAGTCCGCCTCCATTTTTCAACTGTTTCATTCGTTTCACTGATTACTGTTTAGATTCTTCTACCATCCAGAAACAAACGCGATAACCATCATGTCACCGTATCCCATTCACGAAGTCTTCATCGTTTGCATCACAGACCCAATAGGCTCTTTTGTTCAACAAATTGACTACGAGGGCCTTAAAGTCCTGATTCAAGGCGGCGCCCGCGTGTATACGTATTTCTCAAAAACCTACATAGTTCCCGACACTCTGGTTTCTCTTGCGCGGATTATCCACAACAAAGCTGGCCCTGATAAAATGCAGATGGTTGGCGAGTGTGGTTTCAGCTCTTCCTACAGCTCAATGTTGGAGAGACTTAAAACTCTGGCAGCCGAGAATGCATCCCTCGACTTAGTATTCATTGTGTCTATTGAGGAGACGCGATTCCTTGGCCCGGGAAAGGACTCCGAAGCTGCACGAACGCTCCTGACCCAACCGAAATTAGAGGATTCCCGCTTTTTTTCACGACCCGAGGAATGTTTGTTTGGACCAGTGAACGTGGGAGGCACGGTGTGGATAAATATAACCAAGATTCAAATCACCGTCTTCGTACGAGATACTGCCAATGGCCACTTCGACTTTGACTTGAGCCACAGCGCCAATAGCACCAACATGGCGCAAGGGGTAAGCAATTGCTTACTTTGTTTAAAAGTGTGATATTAAACAATTTGCAGACCCTATATCCCACCATGAACACAACGTCGATTGACGCCCTTTTTCAGCGCGGCGCCCAAAAGCTCAAATCCACTATCGTGGAAGAGATGAAGATCTTAGGGGCTGACAAAGACACAATCGATTTTGCTGTCAACTCCACGCCACGGTTGAACATGAAGTGGAAGCAAATGAGGGACACCGCTTCATGGGCTACTTCTAAGACCGCGTATCAACGCTATCGCGACTGGTATGAAAAAAACCAGAATGGGGATCATCTGGAGCCTCTCTGACGCAACCACCTAGTAGTGTTACACACTTGGAGACCACTAGACACAACTAGACACGATCGCGTAAAGCGGTTTTCACGCAATGTAGTAGCGTAGGGCCATCAGCAAATCAACAAGTTTGGTAGTCTCCCCTAGGCATACCATAGAAGGAAGATAGTCGTTCCTTACAAGTTTGGTACATTTACATCACAGCGGCTCCATTAGTCTACAGCTGTCCACAGCCGACACAGGTAGCCGGGCGAAATTGCAGCGATCCAATAGGTTACAGCAGGTTACAGCCAAGACAGTCATCCAGGCCCTTAGTAATGTCACAGCGAGACAATAGATTACAGGCACCACACAGCGGCACAGTGGCACCGTGACAGCGATACAATCATACAGCGCCAAATTTATCTCTCTTCCACGACATCCAAGATGAAAACGACAGCCACGATCACACAGAACAACGACCCCACATCACCACCAAGCTCACCGTCTAAAAATCGTAGCACGCTCAAACGCACATCATATACCCTGCTCATTGAATGTCTCATAGCTTCACAAGCATCCTTCCCACGTATATCCACGATATGACTCGTCCGACATCTCTCGATAACATAACCACACCCGGGCGTCGCTGACGCAAGAGGCCAGACGGTGATCGCGAAGAAAAGCTGTGGGATGATGGGTCGTGATGTGAATGCAGGAAATGAAAAAGTAATGCTAAATGTCCATTGTATGTACGCGACCTGCAGTCCGGGCAGGTATTCCAGTCTCATGCGATCATTTGAGCGGGGTAATGTGCGGGGGAGCTTTTGAATTTTTTTGAGCGAGAGAGCGTCAAGTCGTGCAATCAAAAGCTTGATTGTGATTGCTGAGACACAGCAGCCGCGGCGGTGTTGCGTTGCTCTGCAGTGCCGAGCATCAATGCCTCATTGACACTAGCCATGAATTATCAATATCGAAGAAATATAGGGGGAGGTAGAATATATCTTACGTGCGAAGTCACTGTACTTCCTTCTCAGCTGTTGGAGCCGGGTCTGGAGCTGCTGAGCCTTGATCTCGAGGTACTTGACGAGCGTAGTAGCGCGATCGAGGAGAGAAACCTTGCTCGATTTCTGGTTTGAGATGGGGAGAGTGTCCTGGAGCCTGCGGTAACCGTCGCGAAGCTCATCGCGCCTTCTCTGTTTCAGACTCGATACGCTGGCGGCGAATGGTCTCGTGGCGCATGTCAGTGCTGGCATTGTTGGGGATGACAGGTTGTAAGTCATCATCCTCGTCGTCAGAGTCGCCCTTTGACTTTCTCCTTGAGGCCTTCGCGGCCGGTGGGGCGATCGGGTTGAAGCGATGCGATCGCGGCATGGAGGCAACGTAGGGAACGTTGTGAACGGAGGCGGGGGAGTGAGTCCCGCTGCCACGGCTGTGCCTGCTCGACGTAACACTGTCGGAAGAGAGCTCGCCACTGCTCAAAGAGTAGAGAGCGGGAGGGGAGATGCCGTTATCCGGCGGTGTGTATGGGTGCCCGGGAGAGGCGGTGGTGTACGAGCCGTTCGACGAGTAGGAGTACTCGCCCATGGAGTTGGCAAGGTTCAGCGAGTTAAAGTCCAGACGAAGGGTGGGCGGGGGGGGCACGGTATTGGAGCACGGGCGTTCGTGGGGGATCGATTTGGGATGATGCTGGTGTGGAGGTTTGGGCCGTCTGCGTTCTTTAACCACGACATTTTGTGAGGACCGGGACTACTGCAGGCGGTTTCAGTTCGTGCGAGGAGTGTAAAATGGCTTTGCCATCCCATACGCACCGGAGGTTGGACATCGGATATCGGAGGCTTGACGTGGTTTTGAAATCGCTCAACGATGCGTCGGCGTGGATCCTCGGACGTTGTGTCAACCTCTGTCACGACAAAAGCGGCGAAAATTTTCGCTGCGATTGTTGTGAGCCATGGAGCGGGAGGAGCGTTAATCAACGTACGTACCTTTTTAGAAGCCTTCGTGCCCCGAAAAAGAGGGTCCCGAGGGGGACATGTCGCCGCCCACCGATCGCTGGCGTCCCGCACCCGTTGCGCTTGATCCGTTGTGCTCGAGAGTGAGCGTCGGGTGTTTGAGGTACACCCAGAACGGCGTAGTAGTGGAGTGCCTGAGCATGAAGCCGGCGGTTTGATGGGTGCCGAGCGTGGGAGTTTCTGTAGCGTTAGCGGAGCTTGAAAAACGGCTGGATACGAGCCTATACTTTTTCATTCCCATGCATTGTTATCTACGACCACAATCGATAAACAGCCCGACAGCGCTATGCAGTACACTGCAGAGCAGAACTGGAGTGGACTGCACAACACTGCGCGGGCTTATGAGAACTGGTGCCTCCGGTAACAAGTTCTACCTAATACTTTATCGGAGAGCCGACTGAGAACTCGGACTAAAACTGGAGAGGGCATTCTGATACCTATTCTCACTGCAACGTGCGTAGCTTCTCCTATCTACCATCAACCTTCTCACAACCGTGCGCCCTGATAGGCATACTTGCCATTTATCGATCGCGGCATTTTTTTCTCAGTAGCCTCAAGTTCCGTTGCGTATTCGAGACTAGTTTAACGTCCCCACCGTACAATGGTCGTGTAAACAGCATCACACACATCCTTGCAAA
>MU268177.1:0-13396 GCA_021014935.1 Hygrophoropsis aurantiaca
ATGGGCTCGGTTCTTCACATTCACCCAAGGGAAGAACCTTATAGGGTGGCTACCCAGTGGGTCTGCCCACTATTTTTGGCTTATAGGAGGGCAGATGTTGGGTAAGGTGCCCTGTGGGCCAAAATAGTACCCAGGGTGTCCCACTGATGTTTGTCCCAGTGCCCATGCGCCCATTAGGGTCAGCATGATGTGCCCACTGCTCTGGGTCAACCCGTGGCTTCTGAAGGGGTGTCAGGGGGTGTTCCCTGTGGGCACAGACCCTTTTGGGTCCAGATATTTTTGCACCTTTTGAAATTTTGCAACCTCTTTTGCTACCTCTCAAGTGAAGTTTCTTGCTAATGGAAATCTACAGATAAGCTATAGGTCATGGTGTAACTTGATAATGAAGTAGCAACCAGAGAAAAGTGTTAAATGGTGGGGTGCTCCATCAGGAAAACGTCAAGATCCCGTGGAAGGCGCCTTGTCAGGTTGCCTAAGGTTGGTAAGGGTTGGCATCATTGGCATGGTAGGCAGTTGCGGCACCTACGGGTATATGGTTGGTCCGTAACTAGGGCTCACAGTATGGTACTAGTATTCAGACCAATGCTTCATACTACTTAGGTACTAATTATTGGCGAGTGAGCACGCTCAGCTTTAGTACTTATCTCTGAATATTGAATGCAATTTTTCATCATTTCACGTTCACGTTCGCATCGAATAGCCCACATTAATCTGATTTTCAAGTTCTACTCTATCTAAGGTGGTAAAAAGCGTAGAAATTAATCCAGCGATTTAAGTAAAATGCCTTGCAAGTATCTATCACATTTTCCGCGGTCCATTCTTCATTGGCATGGGTTCCAAACCTCGGTATTAAGTGGCAGCTACAGACTATTTTCTCCACAGGAATAATCTCAGACCGGGGTGCACGATTGAGATACGATCGAGCGCGAAATGGGGTGAACCATTCAATGTAGGCGAGTTGAGTGGGCGTTCGTGGCTGTCGAAGATGTTCCGGCAGTGTGAATATAAAACGAACTTGAGCCACTTGTTTTCCTAGCAATTCAGAAGTGAGACAATGGCTGACAATGGACTTATATATGGGAGTTGCGTACCATCTAGCCATGTCCCTAGTGTATGTGAGTTAGCCTCGTCATTTGTTTGTACCAGTACTGTGTCAAAAGTTGCTGGACGGCCTGGAAGCCGATTTGAGGGTGGAACAGCTGATGTTGCGCGTACACGATCAAAAGGCTTGGGCAAATGAACTGCAGGGAGAGCGGGATATTGGATTGAAAGTCGTTTGTATCCATTGAAAACGTCCCATTCGGATAATGCTTGTGGTTGCGCTAGTCAAGGATGAGAGAGTCGAAGGAAGTTATGTAGAGCTGGAAGAAAATTTGTTGCATGAAACTCCTCTGCGATTTTAGTGATAGTTAGGTTCTTGTATGGAGGGCGAACCGCAAGCACATGAGAACTGGCCCGCACGGAAGCAAAATCGTTGCTGTTGTCCAGATTTGGCAGGTGTTGTTGTTGTTGGTCTACATTCTCACACACTTCATCATCGCAATCTTCATCGTTGTCGTCTGCTTCGTCATCACCATCCGCTGGGTCCTTGTCCATCTCTTTTTCGAGTCTCTCCAGTCTCCAGTCCAGGTAGGCAGTGAACTGACCAACCGATTCCTGCCTCGCTAACCATCTAGTCATTTGTGCAACATAGTCCTTCTTATTGCTGGCTCTGTACACGTCCTTCGCAAAATTGATGTGCAAACGTTCAGGAAATTCAGAGTTGAACACATCCGCTGATCTGCGCGATTTGATGCAAGCCACATAGTGTTCCATCGGATGCAACTTTGGTATGTTGTTAAAATGTTCGCGTATTCCAAGGTCAACGAAAACTTCTTTATTAGCGTGAAATTCTTCCAATGCAGCTTGGAGCGCCTCAAGCGTCTGGTCGGTGTGTGAATGAAACTGTGCGTAGTATATGAAGTCCAACACCACCCGTGCTGCTTGAATGATCTTCGGCTGAACGGCGCCTGATAGTACCCCGATAAAGACGCGCTCCATTTCCTTGTGTTCCGTGCCAGTCCATTGAGACACCAGGGACAGCCCATTTCGAAAGTGTCGCAAACCAGGGTAGGCCGTCATTTTTTTATATCGCAAGTCAATCTCTTCATCACTCACAATTTCAGTGCACCACGATACCAAATGATCATGAAAAACTCCTTTGTGAAGCTGGTGCAGGACATCGGGGGTTATGGATGCAAATATGTTGGAATGTGGTAAGTCCGCCCAGAATGGTCGATAAACCGGTCGAATACCCTCCCGCTTAAACGCAGGCACACGTCGGCCAGATGATTCATGTTCAAGTATTTTCAAGGTACGCTTTTCCTCTCGAAGAATGGAGCCAAGTAACTCCCCTTTCTCATCACTGCTAACACGACATTTTGGGCAGAAGTTCTCTTTTGTGCAGGTAATGAGGCACTGCTCCGGGTGATCGGCAATGTATGTGGCAAGAATGGGAAAGATGCGGCGGATGTGGCCATCTGCACACACCATATCGACACCGTGCTTCCCTGCAGTAATCAGTGATGCGAGAAGGCGCCGCATGCATTCGTGAAACAGGCGATAACCAGCAATGGAGCGAGTTTTCTTGCTGAAACAGTCCAATTTGGCAACAGGTATGTAGCCAATCAGCACCGCAGCGCGCAATTTAGGTTTACGTCGAGCTGCCTTTTCAATGTTACCGATTGTTAGATATACTGGCCAGGCTTGTTTGTCACCTCGAAATTGTGACAGGCATGTCTTATCCGATGCGAGAATTACGGGCGCAACAGTTGCTCCCCGGGGTAATTTCCCCTACGAAGTCAGGTTTACGGTAAGTGCTCATGATGTGGCTCACACATTGATGTAACTTACCTGAGTATCCCACCACCAGTCACAAGTCCACATCTTGTCATATATTCTGTTTGTCCCACCCTCATCCTTGAATACCCTCTCAGGTGCGTATGCTATGCGATCCTTGAAGGCAGGGTTTCCAATCAACTCTTCGATGCACTCAACAGCGTCACGGCGCCAAAGCTTGAGTTCGGTCGTCTGCATACTGCCATTCTGATCAATGACATCGCCAGCGACATTTATCATGTCACAATGCCACGCGGGGCCCTGGGTAGGTAGTGCATCGATCTTTTTCAAGAATGATCGGTTGTTCTTATACGATGGGCAAGTCTTCTCCCTAATCTAATGTAAGTAAGTATCGGATCGAACACTCTTCCTAGAAATGAA
Organism: Hygrophoropsis aurantiaca; assembly: GCA_021014935.1. Classification (NCBI taxonomy): domain Eukaryota; kingdom Fungi; phylum Basidiomycota; class Agaricomycetes; order Boletales; family Hygrophoropsidaceae; genus Hygrophoropsis; species Hygrophoropsis aurantiaca. Next base: position 3,259 of record MU268177.1, read on the forward strand.
AATGCACTCACGATAGGGAGTTTCAAAAATTTGTCTGTCTGCATCTGACCGACATTCTGGATCAGCCATCGGGCAAGTTCCCACTCCCCTTCATCATCGAATGGTCCCCATGGCCTATTATTCTCCTCGCTAGACCGTATCTCCTCATATTTAGTCTGCGCATTCCCATAGCTAGCACCAGCAAGTGCATCCGCTGAATATGGATGAATATACCGGTCCAGTATATCGTCGTCTTCATTGGCATCATCAACGCGCGCCCGTTGCCATTCGTGACGTGGTGAGTGAGTGGTATCCTGTGGCTGATTCTGTGGCTGATTCTGTATAACATCCTCTCCAGGCTCAAAACCATTGAGCGATTCATTGTCATTCTCCAATCCATTGCCATCGGCGTTGGCTCCATAATCTGCAGCGATGTCGCCGTCATCATTGTGGTCGGGGAGAGCTGGGTCCACAAATCCACCGCCCAAGTCAAAAACGGTAACACTGAAATTTTTAAGTTGATCTCGCCATTTCTGACGGCAGCTCTCAGATCTTTGAACATGTTTGTTCAAGCCTGCAACTGTTGGAACCTCCGCACCACAGTACGTGCAAGTATGCATAGCAGGGAAAGGATTGAATGATGTGTTTGTATTGTAGGAATGGTACTTGCACAGACATTGATATCAGATCAAGTTGATTTCATGTGGGTTAGTCCGTCAGGTCACGCACACCCGCAAGTCACGCACTACGCGCCAGGACGCGTTTTGTTGATTTGATAAAATAAGGTTTGAATTTGCAACCCCCGCTCCTATAAATTGGCTGACTATAAAATAGTCTTTGTGTTTGGATATACCCTCCGCATTGCAAATACCTCTATGGCTAGAATACGAAAAACAGCTCCAGCTCCTGTCACGGCTCCCCATCCAGCTCTGGGAGTCCCCGGTGGTGCTGATTCATCTGAACAGCACAGTACCCGTCACCAGCGTCGTTTAACTGCCAAAGTCCAAGAACAAGGTTTGTGCATTTTCTTGTTTCTTAAACCGTATTCAATGATGCTAACTTGGAATGTTGTCCTATTCACAGTTAACGACGCAGAAGCAAAGAAGAACAAAATTCAACAGAAGTGGACGACGGCTGTGATCCGCTCTACCCAAGCTCTTGAAGAGATCAATGATTTTGCCAATCTTGGCCCCGAATCCGAGCAAGAGGATTTTGATGAAGACGAACCAGCCGGCGATCAAGCAGTGAGAACTCTCTTTTAAACATATTTTTCGAGACTTATCTTCTTTATAGCTTACGTTCAGGCCTGTTTCGGTTCAACAGTCTGGGAACTTAAAAGTACTAGCAAACCAAGGAAATATGCACCCTCTCAGTCCTGCTGCAGTGCGTGATATTTACTTTCTTCTGATTGTGTGTGTGTAGATTCTAATCAGGATTTTGTCTCCTACGTCAAGACTACTCTCACTCGGAGAGTTGGGCATATCCCCAAAACTACGCACATTTTCCCAACGGCGAGAAAAGAAGTACCAATTGACCCTGTCTTCTGAATGCTGGGCAGCGGAACACAGCAATGATGGTACGTGATATATCTTTTGGCTGTTCTACCTGACCTTATAACATATATATGTTTTATTTAGACTCCGCCTTCAATCCCAAGACGAACTGTGGTCCAGCAGCGCACCCCTATTGTTCGAAAGCCGACACCCTATCCGGATTTGTATCAACACAAAGATTTCGAGGAGTTGACGTCAGAAGATGTAGCTATAGACCCTGCCCTCCAAGCGCCTGAAGCGGTATGTTATGCCCTCGTTTTTTATGACCACTTCCTTCTCAGTTTCTGGCTTCTCAGATATTCCATCCCGGAATGGCACTCGCAGGTCGCCCCGCATCTCATCATGTCCACCATGGACTCGTGCCACCACCTATGTCCACTTCCACTACGTCGACTCCACGAATGGCTTCACCAGCATTAGGGCTTCAGCCCCAGTGAAAATCCCGTCAGACCAAGGAGGATGAATATGGATTGAGGAGGACGCGTTGGTGGAGCTCGGAGTGAGACGGATGCCAAGCGTTTTGACTTGCACAAAGCCTTGCGTCGAGAGTATTTGCATCAACCATGTGAATTCATTGCGGTACAACCGCACTGTATCAAATCTGGCAACACAGTACGATCCCTATCAAATCATATGTCTGATAATTCTACACAAGTTTTCTACTGCGATTGTTCAGTCGTTTGCAAGCAGCGTAAAACCGTCAGCCGATCAACTTATTATGCCCACGCAAAATTTCGGAAAGCCGTCCAACTCCTCTCGCAAGTCACAGCTGTTCTCGACATGAGCCCCGCAACGAAGACTTCTGGAACGGAGAACAATGACACGCGCGATCACATAACCCACTAGCAGCCAAAGAAGAGGTGCCAAATTGAAAATGAGGAAGCAGGCAGCATTGGTACGTATAATGTGTTTGCTCAATTCTGAATTTCTGATCAAGGCAATTACTGAGCACAACCACGATCACAACTCGGAAGGCGATAGCATTGAAAATAATCCTGGGGCAAGTCAACCGGCAGCATCAACGCAAACTAGTGCCCTCATTCAACAAGGTATGTGACATGAGTGGGGTGGTACGGCTCAATAACTAACGCACATCACACTTGAATAGATAATGACTCTCAGCTTCCCGGAAGCGATCATATCGAAACCCATTTGCAGCATCATGGTGACAATTTTGAAGACGAGGACAGAGCACAGCAAAATGAGGACACGTCCGAGACTCGGAGCACCACAAATGCTGGGCACGATCCCCCGCAACTTGACTTTGAAGGGGGCCCGGGAGATAGCACCAGCAGACAACAGCTTGTAAGTAAATTCGAGCAATGCTTGTGGTCTGCTATTGATTGTATACTACAGAGTGAGCCTAATGGTGTGGATCCTGGAAGTGTCGCCGCTACTGGTGATGCCAACGAGGGCCCGTCTGGCGCTGCACAACAGGCACAACAGGCTGGAAGTGATAGAGCTGAAATCGACACACCCATTATTCACTTAGAGGACCTCCAGAACGCGCAGGCATTTATCGACGCTCTCAAGGATGCCTCACTTGACAGCAACGACGTCGATGCAGATGTACTTTATCAACTCCGTAACCCATTCACGTCTCTGCTCGATCTTAGCGACCCCCACCTTCGTCTCTCCATTGATCTCTTTCTTGCTGTCAGCAATGCTTCGCAAGCCACGTACACGAGTGCTCGGGATGCGATTGTGCGATGTTATCCGGAGAACGCAGACAAAATTCTCTCTTTCAGTCAAATCCAGCAGAAGATTGCACAGCTGAGCAGTGTGGTACCTATCATCCGTCACTGCTGTCCGAATATATGTGTAGCATATACTGGTCCATTCAATGACATGATATGATGTCCCAGATGTCATGAGCCTCGTTACGACCAAATGGTCCTTGCAGCGAGTAATGGGAAAACAAAAATACCTCGTCAGACTACATATAGCATACCTCTCGGTCCCCAATTGCAAGCATTATGGAGAACCCAAGAAGGCGCAAAGAACATGCGCTATCGTCGCGATCAAACGCGTGAAATTCTTGCAGAAATCAGACAGAACGGTGGGCGTTTGTCCGTCTACGATGATATATACTGTGGCCGCGATTACCTCAATGCAGTCCAGCGAGGCGATATCAAAGATTTCGATACTGTTCTCATGCTATCCATGGATGGCGCTCAATTGTACCAAAGCAAACAGTCAGACTGCTGGATTTATAACTGGATCCTCCTCGACCTTTCACCGGATCTCCGCTACAAGAAGAAACACATACTTCCAGGTGGCTTCATTCCTGGCCCGAACAAGCCAAAGAATGTTGACTCATTCCTTTTTCCGGGGCTCTACCATCTCGCAGCTCTACAGCGCGAGGGGCTTAAAATATGGGATGCACTTAATGATCATGTTTTTACATCTAATCCTTATCTTGCTCTGAACACCGCTGATGGCCCAGGAATGACATATCTCGATGGTCTTGTTGGTCATCATGGAGCTTACGGCTGTCGTGTCTACTGCCCTCTTAAAGGACGCCATAAACCAGGTGGCCCACACTACTATGCTGCTCTATTGAAACCGGACAACTACAGTGTCGCTGGCTGTGATCATGCGGATGTGAGCTTGCGAACTCTTCCACCCCCATCATCACACGAGTACGTCAAAAATCTCACTTATGTGCTTGGATCTCCAAACGAAACTCAGCATAAAAAAAGGAGAAAAGAGACCGGAATATCGAAGCCCAGCATAATTAGTGGCATTTCTGAACACCGGAGATTCTCTATTCCTGGATGTTTCCCAATTGACATAATGCATCTGATTGCATTGAATCTCGGAGATATTCTCCTGCCGCTTTGGCGAGGGACGATTGACTGCGATAAAACAGACAGCACAGAAACATGGGATTGGGCGGTTCTGGTTGGGGAGACCTGGAAAAAATTTCTGCAAGTTAGTCTTTGCTGTACGTCTGATACATCAGCGACAAATCACCACAGACCAACTCCGAGCAGCTCACTCCGCAATCATTGAATTTACGGAGGAGTTTGAGCTTCTTTACTATCAGCGAAATCCTGACCGGATCCACTTTTGCCGTCAAAGCGTGCATGCACTTGCACATTTGGCACCAGAAACCACACTGAAGGGACCACCTATATATTACACCCAGTGGGCAATGGAGCGCACAATCGGAAACCTTGGCGAGGAGATTAAGCAGCATTCAAACCCATATGCGAACTTATCACAGCGTGGTCTCCGACGTTCGCAAGTCAACGCTTTGAAAGCAATGTGTCCTGACCTGGACACAAACAGCGACAGCCATTTGCCTCGAGGTGCACGAGATCTAGGAGATGGTTACACACTACTCCGGGCTCGAGATATAGCAGAACGCCCAGTCTACGGTGATGAGGGTGCTGCAATCAGGGAATATTTACGAGGGGACATGGATGATTTCACTCTGAGCATAACTCGATGGGCAAGACTTGGCCTTCCCAATGGACAGATTGCAAGGTCTGCATGGAAGGAGAAACTCAAGGCTCTCAAAGATGTGCGGATGGCTCGTAATATCAAGGTTTATATTATTACTATTGTATGCCACTCCTACTCACTGATTATCACTTCTATTCCATGCAGCTTCTCCGTAACGGAAAAATAGATTTTGCGGAGGTACAATACTATTTTCGTGCCAAAGTGGATAACCCGGCCGTGGACACAGAACTAGAAGACTCAGAAACCTCCACGCTTGCACTTGTATCGATTTACTCACCTCCTGATGCAGCAATTCTCGAGTCCTCCTATAACACTGTCTGGATTTGCAGGTATCAAGGTAATGCTAGCCTCACGGTAGTAGACGTGAAGAATATCACATCTGTAGTTGCCATGGTTCCGGCAGGGGATCGGGAAAATGAGTATTTTGTCGTAGAAAAGCCAGGATTGGAGGTTGCTTACATGGGGGGTATTGAGGAGATTGTAATGGAAGAGTAAACTCCTGGTGTTGTAGAAAGTCACAGTGGAGTCAATAATCCCATGCGTGTGCATTTCTTTCAGTTTATATCGTGTATAACGAGGTACAAGTGGAATAGTCCGTCTAGGAGAGACTAATGTGTCGAGTCTAGATGATTTGTTCTACGACGACTTCCTAATCGGGAGCCGTACAATTTTTGCACCCAAGTCCCTTCTCTCTCTTTGTTTCTGCTCGCTCACCAAGTCGTACTATTATAATCCTACCATGGACCCAGATTCACCTATTTCTAAGTCTCCCTCACACTCCTTATTAAAGTTATCCACTCCTTTACCTAATTCCGGGGTTGGATGGTCCCGTAATCCTATTTTTTATTGTCACCCAGCATCACCGGCTTGGAACTTTGATAGTATCAGTTCCAGTCAATCTATTGTCCCTCGAAATCTCGATAGTATCGGTTCAAGTCAATCTATTGTCCCTCAAAATCTCAAGATTTCTGAACTTCCTAACGGACTCTCGGATCCACCTGAGCCTCTGGTGAGCAGTTATAGAGTAATAATCTAGTGTCTTATTCAAGGAATGCAGATTCCGTTCAATGGAACATCTATGCCAATTTTCTCAAGCTCGAGCCAAGCTACGAGTGTGAATAATACCGTACGAAAGGCCACACAAGATAGTACACCGGTTTATAGCGGCAGCCAGGTACATCTAGAGATCTACTCCGCATACAAGGCCTTGCAAATCGAGGCCGAAGCAACCAAATGGGAGTACAAGGTTTTAAGGTAAATTCTCACCATGTTTTGCATTCGTATTATGATTTATTCTACCACAACCAACCACAATGAACAGGGAAGCTTACACCAAACTTGCCAACGCTGTGCCACGAGCATTCTCGCTCGTCTCAAATCCTCTCGGAATCACAGATTCTCACATTTCGGATGAACAGCACTCTCTGCCACTTGAACCATCGTCCAAGGCCAATTTCCCAGGTGTAACATTCAAATACTGGACAAAAGCCAAATGGGATACTGCAGATAAAGAGCAAAAAGAGGTTTGTACCACTGACAAGAAGTCTGCATCCCGAGGCAATACTCGAGCCTCGCAAGGCATTAATGTGCGACTCCAATTCGTCGAAGACCAAAACGGCATGCCAGTGGATGGATTCAGAGCGACCCAAATGAAAAGCCTGGCCCGCGACATTTTTGCGCTTTTTGCATCTCGGGACAGTGCTCCTAAGCATTGGTCAAAGGCTGACTTAAACATTAAAAATGCATACCGTGCAGAGATGTACAGGCAGTTCCCGGAATTGCGATGCTGTGAAAATCACTGGAAAGTTGACAAGATCGCCACCGACACTTACTCGAACTGGCGAAGAGACAACTTAGAAAGTATTCAAGCAGACAATGCTCCGAGTTCCATCAAAATCGAGAAGGCCGAGTCTACAGAACCATGCGATATTACTGCGAAACGCTCACGCTCGTTGTCGTTATCTGAATCCGAAACGGAACTTTCAAATGCAACTACTACCAAAAAAACGAAGCTACAGGCTCCCAATCCTAATTCTGGCAATCCTCGGGCTTCCGATGCAAGTGCCATGGCCAGTACTACCTCCCAGGATATGAACAGTGATGACATCAGCAATTCAGCGGATGTCGAGAGGACATTTGGTCAATCTCACGAGGAGGATAAGACACCGATGAATGATAGTGATGTTGCCACAACACCAGTTGAGATTGTGGATCCACTGTGAGTGAAAACGTTTCTCTACATCTTATTATTAGTTACTAACTTTATTTTTACTATTCTAGCTTTTCATTGTTCGAGCGCCCATCACAGCCGCAATCCGACTCTGATCCCAAGCGGCTCGATACCCCAGCACTAGGCATGAATCTGCCCCGTCCGGAAATCATCACAAATACCCCCGCCACAACCAACAATACCCCACCCCATGCTAGCGGATTGGATTTGCCCTCTATCAATCGACCTCCTGCTCCTCCACGTAAACCAGCGAAATTGCGACCATCAAAGGCCAATACCGCAAGGTCCGCCTGATTTCTATATACTTGACCCTGCTGACATCAATGTCTCGTAGGAATTTGTGTATGCGAGAGTATTTGATCACACACAAGGACGCTACCAAGGACGAATTCAACGAGTTTTTCAAACACTTGGATCAAGAAGCACTGCATGTAAGTAACTTACAACTAGTACCATCGTGTACGAGGCTTTGCTGAATGATACTGGCACAGAAATATGAGCTCGAGGCTCTGCAACTCAAGCAAGCGGCGGCCCCGACAAAGAAGAAGGCTACTTAAGTGGTATGCGCGGTACGCAGCACAGTCAGCGGCGGGGTAATCATTTTCATACATTCATTATGTTACATATTTATGATTTTCTTGCCTCTATGTTCTAATTGGGGAGTGGTTAATGGGATGCTGGTATGAAAAAGCGTGGATTGGAAGGGCAGGAGTGGGCGGAAACAGGAGATTATATAGTCTATTTCTAATTGGCTTTAATCCGAATTGAATGAATGATTTACTTGCAGAAAACGGTGCCATCCGCTGCAAACACAGATGATCCATTGATATATCGGAGCAAGCGGGATATAGTCCAGATATATGGATCAAGTCGGAGTTCCCGATACAAACCAATACTATCCAAACCACTCCGACACGATTTTCACTGGGCTTCAGCCGGTATCTACATCAAACTCCAATCCAGCAAAGTGTCGTGCTTCGCCACTTAGCAGTACACTGGCCGAAGGGCTTCGTGTCACCCAAAAGGTAAAGGTGTCAGATGGAGGGAGTGGGGGGCGTGTTCGTGCCGGTGACTTTGATAAAATCTACCAGTCGATCCTTATGCTTGCTATATCTCACTATCGATGCATGCTCCTCACCATGAACCCATACCCTAGCGCTATGCAAGCTCAGCAGTGGGCAGGAGAAGCATGGGCAAATGCTTGCCGCTCAAAAGGCGTGTTAATTGAATTTGACGAAGATTCACTGAAGCTGGTCAGTTCATTGGTTGATATACTGCAGTTGCCATATGATCATCATATATTGTTTTTAGATCAGAGCACGCGAGTCAAACATTCGCGGCAATTTCAAGAAAACTGCACGAGAGTTACTCAAAGCTGAATTTGATCCCACCACCCCTGCTGCCCGCCGCGAAAATAGGAAACTAGTATCCATGCTAACGACGCAGATCAATATGACATACAAGGTAAGCAGTGTTAAATGTAGTCCGTCTTTCAAGTTTTAGTAATGCAGCGATGTTTTCTACAGGACCCGATAGCTCGCAAAGGGCCTTATCAGCACCCCATCATCCAGAAGATCATTAACAAGAATCTCTACAACAAAAAAACGGCTGAAGGTGTCACCCTTCCTGGATACTTCAAGGAATCGGAAACAGGAGGATTTCCTTTTGCGCTGATTGTAACAGTGGTCACCGCGGTAAGCCCCTGTCTAATTTTACGTCTATTATCTGAGCTGACTATTATCGGAAGATACAAGCTGCGATTGAGGAGTACAGCACGGGCGAGCAGAAAGATGCTCTCTTTGCTGCGGAGAAATACAGCCACATTTTCGCAACACAGTTTGGATCCCTCGAGGTGTTCCATCAGGGTACAGCCCACGCTGATCTGCTACCAAAAATATGCAGGCAGATGCTGAAGGCTGCACGGTAAGTCGTCTCCTACCAGTGTTTTTTGGTCACTGACACTGACTATTTGCATTTAGCTGTTTTGCAAACGTCCCAGAAGAGTCCGCTGCCCCCACGATTGCCAAATTTAGCACCGCCGACTTCGCAAGCGCCGTCCAAGATTGGGCGAACAATGATCTTCCTGCCGACGAGGATGTAGCGCGGTCAGAGGCTGACATGGATGAGGAGGGCGACGATGAAGGGAGGCAGCTTGAGCTACAGTAGGTTCCAGTAGCGGCAATAATGTATGCTCCGTCTGAGAAATTTCAGTAGCTGTTTTATTTCTATGCCAGCCCATACAACCTAAGTGATCTAAGTGGTCTAATGTCCTACGTGCCAATATTGCCAACTGATACCTAAGTGTAGGTGTCACTCCTACCGAGAACCTACATTGCAAGGGTTAACCCACAAGCCCAAATCCCCTATATAGGCTCCATCAGTGGCTCGGCTAGGATTCTGTTTTTTTCCTGATGTCTTTATGATAAGTGAGAATATAATAATGGTGCATCCAAAGCAGAGTATCTAAATTGGGGTTGCGTGCCACTGCTCTACCCAATGGGAGTGTGATATAGCTAAGGAATTATCACATAGATGTATTGGTAGCTAAATCCAAAGAACATGAAGATAGCTAACAGAAGGTAGTTCTTAGGTCCGAGTCCTGTATGTGGTGTCACTATACATTCAAGCAGAGTGCTTCTAGCTACAGCAGCAGGAGGTGATGGCCACAAAATCAAAGTATGGTGTAAGACCTGTGATTATGGTATAGGGGTACTTCCTAACAGCTGGCAGATCTATGTCCCCAAAGTAGGTGGTGTTTATTCACTCTCCACACTTGCTTAGATTATGTCATTATGTAATTGCATTATGAAATACCTTTGATGGTAAGTGTCCACTTCAGGACACCCATTCTGAGGGTCTATTAGATCCAACTTAACCACTAAACAGATGGACCTAATAGACCCCC
>MU268178.1:0-13301 GCA_021014935.1 Hygrophoropsis aurantiaca
CAGTATTGACTGAGCTACAGTTGTACGCACATTTCGTTCCTTTGTTTACCTATGTTTGGTTCCTTACATCGAAATACTGCAGAGTCCAGTTACACTATCCTTAGCTACTTACACTGGACTCAAGGTACTGTAATTATCGTCCTACTCAATATACAGCTACTTACACTGGACTCAAGTGTCCCCAGAACGTGCAGCTAGTTGCTGGATCGCACCCTGAAGTCTACACTTCAATAGCCTCATGGGGGTATGTCTAATGAACGATTGAACCCCTTAAAGTTTGAGTGCAATTCACAAAGAGGAAATGGTTGACTGGACAATGAGTGAAGAAGCCCGCCCCCAGGATATCCCAGTGTGTCAGGCAACCCCAGCAAGCCACCATGGTTTTGGATGAGTGAGCCGATTTCACGCAGGTGAGACAGGTCTGGCTTTCCATTGTACCATTTTTCAAAAGGTGTGAGGCTGTTGAGCACAGTGGCCGTCCAGGAAGGCCAGACATGCGTGATGTATGTGCCATGGTGTAATGTGTTACCGCCCCCCCTACACAGTGGCCTTCCTGGACGGTCAAATCCAAAGTGCATGCATGCAATGACAGTGTCATGTGACCAGCAAGGCCCCCTACACAGTGGCCTTCCTGGACGGTCAAAGTGCCCTCCCCACACAGTAGCACAACTTAAAAGCCTAGGCCAACCCTAGAGGTCCCCATAAGGTGTTTTTCCAAGTTCAGGTTGTGGCCTGGATGAGAAAGCTAGCGTATCTAAAAATGAGTGCCAAAACTCCAAGTGGTGTGTCAAGCGATGATGTTACTCAAACAATGGATCAGAAACAGCTATGCACATGGATGGAATGATGATTGGGAAAAGTCTGAAGGTTGACCCAGACATAGGCCACCACTTTGTGACCCATCACATTGCCTCAAGTATCAACCAACTGATCACATGATTAGAAGCACTAAACAATTGTTAGGGTTACACTTCATATATAACATCAGTAGTGTAAAACACCGTGTTATTGTCACTTTTGAAATACTATCAATACTATCAGTACTAGTATAAGAAAGTACTTTAGATTTTCGCTTTTTTTTCAAGTCATTATCATTAGTGTCAATACTAGTACATATCATACATCATTAGTACTGTAAAATACTTGTAATTTCGCTTTTTTGAAGGTATTACTATCAATACTATCACTACTAGAATCAATGCCAGGACTACAAAGTGCTTAGGGTTTCTGTTATGCTATACATCCGTGCTAGGCTTTCTGTTGCGCTTTAAACGAGACGATCCTGCAGATGATGTTGAGGCTTGAGCGTCAGCAATGAAATACGTAGAATGGAATGTGATAGGTCCATTGGCGAGTCTCTCCTGTTTTTGTCTTGCAATAAATTCTGCACCTGTTGAAACACATTCTGCAAACACTTGAGATTTATGCGTTTTTGATTCAATACAATCATATTGAAAATGTTGGCGATGTTGAGTTCGTCTGACTGTTCATCGTCATCGGTTAAGGTCAAGTCGATGATGTTATTCTCAGATGCTGTGTGGCGATAGGAATGGGAAGCGGTCAATAGAGCAGATAAACGAGAGACTGGGGCAGGCTCCAACTTTGCTGCAGCAAATAGCTCCTGATCATTTTCAGCCTGCGATTTGAGATCCTTGAGCTCCTGGCTTTCCTTTTCTGCCGCTTCTTTCGCCCCATCCAAACGCTTCTGAGCTGAAATAACAAGGTCTGCCTGGACCTTTCTGGTATGTGGGACGTCCTCCTCCCTGAAGCTTCTCTCAGCCATCTGTTTATAAACTGGTTCTGCTGCTGCTACTTGATCTCGCGCAGTGGTAAGCTCTGTCTGTTGCGCAGCAACAGTTACTGGATCAGCGGATGAAACAGATGGAGCTGCCAGTTCGTTTTCCAAGAATTTGATTCGACTGCGGGATGCCGCATGAGTCAAAGTGTGCCTAGAGTGAAATTGAAAGGGGAACACGATAGGCTATAGTAGAAATCAATAGAACAAAGATATAATAGAGAAAGCGTACTGTGAAGGTGAACAATCACCAATTCTAACATTGTTTTGGTGTTGTCTTTGGCTTATTATTTGTCATCGTAACAGCGACGAGGAGGATCGTCCTGTGGCGCGGAAAGCACGTCGTGATGATTGGGAGGATGCTGATATTCTTGGGTCAATGGAGTTTGATATGGACTAACTGTTGAAGTACTGACTTCAAGGGGCAATCTAGCCACAAGCTAGGAGTGATTTGACACAATTTGGGGACACTTGAGTCCAGTGTAAGTAGCTTGATATTGTGTAAAGCGGTAGTTACAGTACCTTGAGTCCAGTCTGCCACTCGGGGGGCAAAGTAATTCGCCGCAATTAGGTAAAGCTGTTGAAGAGATCCTGCATAGCTTCGTCGTTCAACATGCTGGGAAACATGGAAATACATTGTTCTTTGTAAAACTTAGCTGTAATGCCTTGGTGGAGGCGAATGGCAGATTCAAAATACTTGAAGGAAGATCTGCAAAAAATAACAATAAACTTGCAACAGGTCAGACAGGATTCAAAATGATTGAAGTAAGCAAATGCAAATACTAAAAATAAGTGCCAGATCGCAGACAGATCATATTCAAAGAGAGGGCCCAGGATAAGTTCTACTATATATAAGAATGGGATGCGCGCACCCATGCTGGCAACTGTGCGCTGTATACCCAGCTTGAAATCTTGATTGCGCGCTCGCAGGAAGGTAGTAGGCATGACGTGCTTGGCAGGTACTTAAGTCCTTAAGAGCAGCGTGATCAAACACAAACACAGTAACACGTTTCTCACACTCAATTCCAGCACACAACTTCAAGTTTGTTCACTGTGAGTCCCACCTACTGCGTTTGCTCTTGAGCTAAGCGACATAAACTATGTACTAGATAATAATCACTATGTCCATTGATATACATCGTGTTTCATCCAGCAATATCACTGACTGGCTTGACCGTTCTTCCGCAGTCAGGATTTTTCTTATTTTGTTTATCGCTCGAAACTGAGGCCAATTTAGCACACACCTCCCCCAGTTCCAGACCCGGTAGACAACTATCACCTTATGGTTGTTGCTATAAAACTTCTCGAAGACCGTCACAGAGAACGAAATATTGCTACAATGCCGCATACAAGAACTGCCCGAGTGGCTCAGCCTTAATGAAATCAATATGTTCACATTCAGGACGCTGTCACAAGTTGTCCCACTACCCCATGGGCCATCATCCAATATTGGTGTTTCCATGCTCGCCCCAGCACTGGGGCTCTTCGATGGGACGGCCGCCAGCGACTCCGAGTCCAAGTGGATCGACCTCAGGATGGGCATGGGCACGTCGCTTGCAACGCGTGGCGACAATAGTCGGACCCGACTCCCTCTTGCTCTCAAATGGGATACGACGGGTTGGAGTTAAACGTGCCGATGCCAATCAGCTCGAAGGAATTGCCGAAAACGCCGAGCCCTTGGACACACACTGCAAGCTCTGAGGAAGGGACGCAACCGAAATGTATGTTAATGAATCCTTCAAGTAACTTGTTGTTGACTCACTAACAAAAGTTGTACCTATGATCATCATACTGATAAAGGCCTTACCAATGGCACATCAACAAAAATCAATAAATGCGCAAACTACAAGCAACTTATTGGAATTTTGCTAGTATTTAGTTACATTGGCCTTAGCCACTTACACTGCACTCAAGTGTCCCCAGATTGTGTTAGATCATTTCTAGCTGGTGGCTAGATCGCTCCTTGAAGCTTTTACTTCAACAGCTAATTTAATACTAAATTTAACTGCGACATTGTCTATTTGTGTATTGGCGCATGCATGATAGTGCTAATTGATCTAGGAACAGGAGAATACCGAGAAGAGGTCCAGCTGTGTAACTGGTGTTGGCGGCGTGCAGTTCTTGGGTAGCACAGTCAATGTCAAAATGCAAATGGTGCAGAATTTCGCAGCATAAGCTTTGCGCATCTGGCAGGTGTGAGCTTGCAAGGTTTCCAACTGCCTCAATATTGTATGACTCTGGCATGAGTATCATAACACAGAGTGCTCTGATACACCGCCGATACAAGTCTGACTTCTGTTTTTAGAAATATACGGCAAGCCCAGAGCTAACTGACACAGAGTGTCAAGGCAATGCTCGTGCTCTTGAGTGGTGACTAGCGGGGCCAAAGTTGCATCCACTCGACGGGAATGAACAATGAAGCGTGTGTATATAAGTCTTATGTACTCTCATCTTAGCAAACAAAGTGAACCTCATAACTCCCTATACCTGCATGATGCAAATATCGCTCTCCTTGCCCCAAAATCCCTGGACCGATACATTATCGCCCCCTCAACACAGGATACTTATGAGGGTATTCCTTTGGTTTCATTGTCAGACCAGGCAGATCAGGTAGAGAGTCTTTTAAAGGTCATTTACCAACAACGGCCAGTAAGGAACCAAATATAGGTAAACAAAGGAACGAAATGTGTGTAAAACTGTGTGGGTAGAAAAGTCGGCGCAATGACCTCCTTCTCCACCATGTCTCGAAGCCAGAACCATTTATTGGCAGATTTTTTCCACTGGGTGATACCAGAACTGTTGATCTGCTGGATGCGCAAGCTCTTCACTGAGATGGGTTTCCCTCTCAATGGTCCGTCTTCTCTGCGCATCGACAACCAGTCCGCCATTCAGGTAGCCAAGAAAACCCAGAGCATCATGGACGCATGAAGCAGATGGACTTGCGCTGGTTCTGGCTTCGAGACATGGTGGAGAAGGAGGTCATTGCGCCAACCTTTCTACCCACTGCCGTTATGCCTGCTGATCTCCTGAAGAAGCGATAAGTCCCAGCATGTGCAGTGGTTTTTTGGGATGTTGAGGGGGGGGGGGGGGGAAATCCATACTGGTTCAGGGGGGCGCTGATTGTGAGGAGGTGCACAATCAGGGGAGCGTGTTAGAATTGGTGATTTACACCCTTCACAGTACAATCCTTCTATCTCTTGGAGAATCTCAAGTGTACCCAGTCATTTATCATCATATGTGTAAGTAATTAAAACCTTGCTTAAAGATATAGGAGGACAAAATCTAAAGACAGAGCACTTGGCAATATTATTTTACTTCAAATTTGTACAACTGTACAATTCATTGTCTTCTTGCTGTACTGTCACTACAAAATAAGCCAGCATGACTGAACCTACCAAGTACAGAATCACGAGACGGACACATTGAGAGGGTGTTGCAGAAACTAGACCACAGTCGAGCGCTCGTCCCAGACCATTTCTCATCGAACTGCGTTGGTGATCTGACCCTGAAGTCTATCATCAATGCTTAAATATGAAGCACCAAGGGAGTTTTTATCGCCAGCAATAAGTTTGGAAATAGCTCGGGCCATTTGATGATGCATGCAGATTTGCACTGCTGAAGCCTGAGGATAAACTAAGATCAGTATTGATATCAAAGAGATATATTGCTAGCTACATACTTTTGCTTGGATTAATCTGGGAGATTTAGCGCATACATCAACTTTTTGACCGGCTACAGTTACAGGTATCAATAGAACAAATATATAATAGAGAAAGCATACTGTCAAGGGTGTAAATCATGATTATAACAGAATCATGGCCATGCAGACAAGTTCGTCGTCCAATTGAGGCATGGTGAAGCCAGCAGGGCACTGACCAACTTCTATTGCACACAATCTTCTAGGTCAATAGAACACCAGCCTAAGTAAGAACAAATAGAGCAGTCCAATTGATTTTTACAACTTTTTTAATTTGTGTCTATTACAAATAGCTGCCAACTGGATCTAGACTATCACAAAGAAGTGGTGTGACACTTATCAAACATGGCAATCTGATAAATTTGATCCTACCTACTTTGGTGGATGACCTTGCAAGGCAGCAGTAGTAGTTGGTATCCTCGGAAACATCGGCCTTGGCTAGCAGTATGTGGAGCATCGGTTAGCACAAACGATGAAAGTACTTATTGCATCTTGGTACTTACCCTGTTGTCGTAGCCTCGTCCGGCTTGTCGCTTCTGCTCCCGTTGTAGCTGTTTTCAAAATTCTCATTATGCTCACATCAATCATTCTCACTGATAAGGTCATCAATCAAGTCGAACATGGCTATGACGCGTCGAACGCTAGACGTACACACATGCACATTGGTAGGTTAGCGCCAGTAAACTTCTAAAACACAAGTACACCTACGTTCGCCTCTTTATCTTACCTTCAGCGAGCTCTGTAACTTCGTTTTCACTTCAGGACATCCTATTTGGGACCCTATAAGGTTCTACATAATATGGTAGGAGAAAAACCTTATAGGGTGCTAGCCTATGGGTATACCCATGAATTTTAGCCCAGTTGTGCAGGGTCTGAGGTTCAATGTAGATGCATTCAAATATACTTTTTATCATCTTAATATAAAAAACACTCTCAATAGTAACTTTTTTAACAGTACATTGAGCTCATTTTGGCTTAAAAGTTGTCCAGATATATGCAGCTATAACAGCTCTAGTATAGCTCCTATAGCTATTGGTCGCCGGCTGGAACTCAACTACCGCTTATAGGCCAGCCACAGGGACTCGCATATTGGCAGACAACTGGATGTGCCACTCGTGGGGGCTAGCTCACCGAGCTGCCATTCCAACTTGGCCACACCACGACGCTGACGGTTACAACACTTTCATTATACCCATGTCCAGAGTCAAATTCTGGGTTGCCCTCTCGTTCAAAAATCCAAAACTTGGGTGCGAAGAGATGAGCGTGCTCGTGGAGCGGCTCTGCGACTGCGATGATCACATCGAGAACATATCTTCCCAGATGGACATCGAACACATTCACCTGTACCCACACCTCACCGAGATGGCCTGCTTCATTGACCACCAATCCGGGTATCTCACTACCAACCAACCTTGTGTATCATGGTTTGCAACCAACGACCCTACACTATCAAAGAAGTTGGTTTGATGCTCACAGAGCATCAAGATGCCCCCTCAGCTATCCGCGTGCGTATCTTAAAGCATCTGGGATACACACAGACCTCTGCCAAGAATGAGCTCGCGAGAATTGACGTTGATTACACCAACCTGGGGAAAGACATCAACCTCAGTCACTTGCAGTTAGAACTTGCCACAGAAGCGCAAGAAGCTTTCAAAAGGCATCATGAAGACACCCCGGGGAACAAGGGGAAGGCAAAAAAGAAATCATCTCAAAACAACACGGGGAAGAAGGGGAAGGCCAAAAATAGGAGCTTGTACCGGTGAGCCTGCGATATCATGTCACTGCTGATTAACAATTAACAACACTCGCAGATACACATCGTCTCAGTATAGATGTATCAAATAATAATTCAGCATATTCATCATTGTAAGGATTACCACGCAGTAACTCCCATATTGTGTGTGCAAAGTCATTTGGTTCTCAGGATCAACAAAGCTACATGAATTGCAAGCCTCACTCTGCCACTTCTACTACTTCAATGGTGGCTCCTTGGACCTGTGCAACCCGCCCCTCCCTCAATTCCGTGCTGTAATACTCCGTACGCCCAAAGTAATAGCCTCCACCATGCTGCTGTCATGTAACTAATTAACATCTTTAGCTTTACTATCAAGGTACGGCACCTACTTGTTTTCCTACAGTCACTGCATACCAGTTTTTCCTGATTCCAAAGATTGAGTCAAAAATACTGCACCGCCCAGAGTTTAGACGCTTACCTGCTAGCAGCTGGCTGGCATGGCTTTCGGGGAATTGGGATCTCTGAAGATTTCTGCAGATATTAGTTTGTGTTGTGGAGATGTTGGGCCAAGGGGCTTGCCTCCCAGCCCTAGTCTGCATTTCGTAGATCTCCATTGCATTCAACTGATTGAGTTCTCTTTCTAGGTGCGCTCTTCGTTCACTGGTGCTTAGTTTAAACAGAACACATGGTACCGCCGTATAGTTCGCTGCATAGGTAGAAACTGATGGAGGAGTCGGAATAGGATTCTGAATTGAGAACATCAACTGTCCACGCGCGTGCTGATTCGGATTAAGGTGATGATATTCTTCGATACGTTCTGCGAAGTTATTGCCAGCTAACTCTCTCCAGACTTGGGCGCCCAAAGGTAGAACAATTCTCCCCAATCTGATCTCTGTGACATTTCCCTGCGGCGATCATTCCTGCACAGACCCTGCAGGCATTTGCGCATAAAGTGTCCAGCTTGTCTGCAAAAGTTATAAATTGACGGAGGTTGAGGTCCCATGCCATAGCCGCTGTGGTTGCCGTCTGGGTTCTCTTTTAATCTTGCAACCTCCCTCGTTAAACTCATCATGGTCACGAGCATCATGTCAAAATCCTCCTTCTTGATCATAGGCTCCTGCGTCATAGTGGTATCCAAAGCGGAAGTTGAAGGCTGCGTAGGTTTCAAACCAAAGTGGCAGTGGATCTGGGCGTACTGACATCGTATTCCACTGGATGCTGTAATATCTCTAGAACGATTTTGGCAATGTCCTGCAACGGGTAAAACATGGCACAATCAACATCTGGGTATCGAGATTGCAAATCTATTCTAGTCGCAATGCTATGCCTTCTAAGAGGGACAACATTCTCTGGTACACCCTCAAACTGAATTGGTGGTCTCGGTATTGGCATAGCGAACTGCCCACTTTTTCTTGCGCGTCTGTCACCCCGCATTCGGTGAACCAATAGTGGATAATATCGAAGAACTTCTCGAAGGTACGAGGATTTTCTGCATTGAACTCTGGAGTGTGATAAGGACAGACCTTTTCGATGGTAAGGTCTGGTGTCTCATCTGCTGGATCTGTCTCGGACTGCTGATCGTTGAGCTCTTCGACTGCCGCACTGAGCGCTGCGAGCCTAGTAAGTTGGCCTCTGGTGAAAACTATGGCTGCGAGTGAATCCTGGCGAAAACCTAATCTTTATGATAGAAACCCCTTGCAGTGGGCTCCAATATGATGCGCTGACAAACAGGGAACAACAAAACCAACCAAAACACAAACACCACCAACACCGCTGGTAGGGCAGAAGGCGAGGTCTGGTGCTGAAGAGTGGTCCTGTTCGCGAATTAGGTGAGGGGTGTGAGGTGCTTCTGACTAGGGTCCCAAAGAATTCAACTGGCAAGACCAGGAGTGATATAAAACGATAACACTTGATGATGGACTGGGAAAGCATTTGCGGAGGTGTTTGTGGTTTTGAGTTCGCGATAACATAGGCGGGACACTTGATAATGATCGATGGCTGGCTTCGGGGCGATGGCACAGTGATATGAGATAGATCCTGGGTCATTGCTCTGGATGCATTGCGAGTATGCGAAGTGAACGAAAACACTTCGCCCAGTGAGTAGGGATGCCAGGTCCTCAAACTGCGCTTGAGTTTAATGCTGAAATCACGATTTCTGAGGGTCCAGAGCCTAGAGCGCATCAGTGGGTAAAAGTGATTGGCTGGCAATCTTTGTCTTCGTAACAGGCAATATCCTCTAGGGCCCGGCAGATACCTAAATCTATATTTCCACCAAGCTGTAAAACAAAGTCATATGCCATAGCAGGAGGTGGACTAATAGTAGACGAAGTTGCCGAGGTGTGTGCAAGGTGAGAACCGCTTCTTGCATTGCATATTTGGACTCATTCTGATCTGCAAACAAACCCATTGCTGAAGCCGCTTCTTGATAAGAGTCTAGTACTACACCATTGACTGTGTGAGCATCAAGGTGCTTCCGGTGGCACCTGATCTGTGATACTGGTGATGATTGCTGTGGGATGGCAAGTGAACAGGGAGGGATGTCACAGCAGGATCTTTTTTGGTGACGTGGAACTCAAGAATGTGCCAAACAGCCTCTCCTGCAGAAAGGTAACGAGCATCCCAGTACTCCTCAATTTCGTCAACAGATTCATCATTGGATCATGCAAACAATATCTGGTCTTGTCAGGTCCTAGATGTAAGCATATTCAGCTTGTATTCATAAGGTGGGGCAGATTGTGCTTGCCTTTGTGAATGTACTTGAAGAGGTACTGAAATATATGAGATGTGTTCGCGACTTCAAAGTTAATATGACACTGGAATTTCCGAAGAAGTGGAAGGCAGTAAGGAACTATCATCTCATCGCCAGGGTGCCAGTGATTGAATTTGAAAGGGCAGATTTAACAGTGTCAATCCACGCAGGGGGTAAAGTAGCAGCCCAAGCAGAATGAGGAGTATTTCGCATAAATCCATCATATAGCAGCCATCGAACTGCAGAGTTTTCATGGTTTGGGCGCACCCGATGATAGATTCGGCCTTGGACAGCCAGTTTTGTGGGAAAGCATGTGTGGTCTCCATTGATGCGAAGGAGAAGATGAGGTTCAAAATGCGTGAAAGTGCAGAAATTTGGGGATTGTTTATAAAAGTGGCATACATGAGGTGGAAGGGGAGGGAGAGGGGGAACATCCTGAAACCGATGATGAGTAGGGCAGGAGGCGAGGTCTGGCGCTGAGAAGTGGTCCTGTTCGCAAACTAGGTGAGGGGTGCAAGGTGCTTCTGACTAGGGTCCCAAAGAATCTGACTGGCAAGACTGGGGAGTGATAAAATGATAACGCGAGCTCTTTCGCGAAGTGACAAACTGTAGGGTAATCTTGACTTAGTAGATGAAAGATTGTCTGAGTTCGCACAAGTCTTGCTCCTACTCTATATCTATGCTATCCACATATCGCAACCTCTGCGTCCCATAGAAATAACCCGACCATTTTACAAAATAGGTTTTATTTTGCTGTAAGCTACAGTCCTAAAATTATAGGCATTTCTAGAAACAGTGGGGGTGTTGTGTAATGGTGCTGGGGGGTGGACTGCCAAATTGGGCCTCACCTATTTTAGGCAGTGAATCTAGCCATATATGGCAACCCCCCATGCATATGTTTTAATCACATTTGGATGCAGCCAAATAGAACCACATACATTCACTTTTGGGATGCAATATTCCCATATATGGTAATTCCTCTGTTATATATCATTAGAGCCCGTTTTTTGATCTGAATGCAGCCACATCTATATTAGGAAGTGAGTCTAGCCATATATGGTAACACCCCATGGTATATATATCATTAGAACCCGTTTTTTGGGACGATTCTAATGAGAAACCCCAGAAACCCCCTCCAAATGGGGTAATTACCAAAAATGGTAATGAGGACTCCAGACACCAAATAAAATAATGGCTAGGGTTTAACATATGGTTTAACATAAATTTAATTCACAAATAAAAATTTATTTGATGGCTACCAAGTAATACTAGCTTTAACTTGAATTTATAAGGATGTATCAATCAAAGTGGCCACTACAAATATTCTACTGGAGTTTACTAGTGTTTATCAGCAAAAATGACTACTGATGGAAAAGTTCAGCCCATAACTTTTGTTTGAACTGAACTATTGGTTCAGTTTAGTCTTAGATTTCGTAGGGCGCAATAATGAGAATGTGATCTGTTGCAAATGCACAGGGGAAAGACTACTTGAGGTACAAGATAAGCTATACTGTAGAGTTACGGGGCTAGGTTCGGGCCCTTTGAGGTGTGACCATGTTACGTTTAGGTTTGGAAGTTCACTGGCTCCAGTGACTCTGTGACTCTCGCAAAATAGGTTTGCACTGCCATGCAGGTTCTGTGACTCTGTGTTGCTCTTAACTTGTGGCAATGCTTCGACAGTTGCCTCTGGGCTTTGAGAATCCTGAGCAATCTCATCCTGACGATGATTTTTGTGTCTTCTGTGGATCTCGTTTCCTGGAACAATATAAGTTCATTCAGCATCAGCAAAATGTCTAA
The DNA here is from genome assembly GCA_021014935.1 of Hygrophoropsis aurantiaca. NCBI lineage: Eukaryota > Fungi > Basidiomycota > Agaricomycetes > Boletales > Hygrophoropsidaceae > Hygrophoropsis > Hygrophoropsis aurantiaca. Next base: position 11,774 of record MU268178.1, read on the forward strand.
ATTGGGACAGTGACACAGTGTGACACAGCCCAATACAGTGGCACAGTTACGAGGCCCTTGAGTTTACGAAAGAGGCATCGTTCATTGGATTTGATACCGCCAAATCTCGAAACCAGGAAAAATAAAAATCAACGCCCGGAAAATGTTGCCTTTTCTGGACTGACCTGCCGTCTTGGTATATCACTTACAGATATTTGGTCGCAAGTTCAACCCCGCCCAATATCATAATTTTTGAAGATTTACACATACTGATCTTTATTGATGATATGATTTACTACTTATCAAACCAAATCTTATCTTATAAATATAAGTATTACTTGGCTTTAACTATGTTTTTCTAGTAAGTTGAATGTTATAAGTATACAGAGGAGGACAAAAATAATGCCCGCCACTACACCATAATCTCATTAATATGAGTATATCTTGGCCAGGCCCATATATTTTGTGGCAGGATAACATGACCAAATATACTATATTTAAACAGCTTTTATCCTGCATAAACAGATTTCTAAGATATAAACTCTAACTAATGTTATCAGAAACAAGAAATAGTGTATTTTTAGGACAAAATTCTCTCTATCTCTTAACAGGTTGATTTTAGACATGGGTTAAATAATACAAAATACTCCACTTTTGCTCTATTATAAGGTGAGAATAACATTTGGGCCAACCACCTGAAATCTACAGAGATATGTAATATAGTATACAGGAGTATTGCAACATTGCACTATTAATCCTAACAAAATGACTCAAAAATTATATAATTTGTTGCCATTCTCAGATGCATCTTAATCTATACACTTTTAGCTACAATACTTGTTAGCAGTTAGTGACATCACAAGTTGAGGATAGACCTATATAAAGGAGATAAAATTTTCTGTAGTGGCGGGCATTATTTTTGTCCTCCTCTGTAGGCATCTATAATATGATCAGACACTGATAAGCTTTAATATATCACCAGAAATATATTCCTAAGATTTGAGGAAGATCAAAACATTTTTGAAATGAAAAAAGTGAAAATATAGTAACAAGAGTCATAATCCTTAAGCAGTGGCTGAAGCAGTTTGTTGTTGTCCCAATATTTGGTAGGACCATAACTATCCTCACACATTTTCGCTTTTTTTATCATCAATTCTTTTCTGATCATAATAAAAACTTGGGGCTGTCATTATCATGTCCTTCTTAATCTTATCTCTGTGTCTGATCTTGTAAATACACTATTTATCTGTGTTGGATTGCTTATCAGTAAAAGTACTACCACTGTTCATTTCCTGTGCTTGTGGGTCAATTTTTTGCGATCCAAGTAATGGAGAGCACAAATATATACTGAGTAACTGATATATGATAGGTGGAACACCTTACAACACTCTTTATAGTGTCTAAAACTACAAAAATGCGACCCAAATATCTCCTACTATCATCTGCAATTAAATGCTGATCTGAGGTTCATCAATGGTGCAATACTGCTCAATATAGATTCAATATCATCATATATGACAGCCTTAGAGTATTGGATACTGTGGTAGGG
>MU268180.1:0-13161 GCA_021014935.1 Hygrophoropsis aurantiaca
GCGTATATACGTGGCGTCTCAGGCTAATCGGCTGTGGGTTCAAGTCGGTTCAAGTTGAACTAAGTTGAACTCAACCAGAAAAATACCGTAATATCAACATATTAAAGCGACGTAATCTCGGGACGAAGCACCTCCGCAATTTGCTCAGTCACTGCCTGTCGCTGCGCCTATTCCTGGTCCCGGACCAGGCTCCAAACCACCCGCCAAGCGTGTTCCGTTCATGTATAAATCCGACGGCGTGGTACGCACAGCTGAATCCGAGATGGGGCCACAATGTAAACAGAACCATACAGAAAAGTGAACTCTAAACATGAAGGAACACGCAAGGCGGGCTGGCAAACAATGTTGTGGGAACGGATTAGTCAGACTTTTGAGGCTGAAATCATGATCGACATGATCGCGGTTTCGTCTGGCAACACTCTGAACTCGAACACTATGGGGTTCCATATCACACCTCCTATAATCGGGTGACTTCTTAATTGGTATGTATTCATGTTGTTTCATTTTGTTTCGATCGCAAATTCTCTGAAAAGCTTTGGAAAAGCCATCCGCCTTCATCCCGCCGTACGGAGGCACCGTGCTCGAGGCTCTGATCACGAAGCACGAGGTCGAGCACAATCTTCTCTGCTGTCTCCGCAAAAAGCCAAGACGTATGTGCAAGATTTCGCGCCGCGCAGGAACCACCTCTCGCACAAAAAACGCTATGAACTCGACGTGATGCGCTCAATATTTGATGCTTCCGTTTTGGCACTCAAAGCTTTGTCAATGGGTTATCGCTGGGTGGGTCAGGCTCAGTCATATTGACATCAGCGGCGGAGCATACGCTTGGCAGCAATGAGCTTCTCTTGGATGTCTGGAAGCTCGTCTTTGGTTGCGGGCCTCATCACTAGATATTAACCTTCCCAAGAGTCCCCATAGGATCGGCGCTTGCTGCATGAGCTTCCTATTAGCTAGTTCTGACCAATATATGCGATTATGAATTCGTCCTGGGTACTCACGAGCGCGTCATGACGAGAGATGAGGTTCGGTAGGTCCAACTAGTCAAGTGTAGATACATGAGTTCTTGCCAAACCTTCGTGACTGGGATCAGACAGTAAGTATATTGATGGGAAATTGGATGAGTGCGCCCTTCGAGTGGGTCGATAATGTTCGCGACTGTTCGCGCGCGCATATTTACCAGTAATACTACAATGAATCTGACGCGACTAATTTCGCGCGACTTTGCTGTCTCTAATTACTGACTAATCCGCTCCCACAACATTGTTTGCCAGTCCCCCTTGCGTGTTCCTTCATGTTTAGAGTTCAGTATTTTCATCCCCGCTCTCGGATCAAGCCGTGCGTACTTGTGCCCTCGTATCAAGCATGAACGGAACACGCAAGGTGGGCTGGGTAGGAGTCTGGTCCCGGACCAGGTCTATTCCCGTTGATTACTCTGTCCAAGGCTGTTTTCACCGGGGTTTTTAGTGTCCTTAAATATATATATATTCACACGCCACTTTCAGGTCTTCCTTGCTTCAACTGTCTTATCCGGTGTCCAGTGTTTTATACTTTTACTATGTCTCGCGTGCGCTTTATTCCTGTCGTTGCTGAAGAAGAGGTCGACGTCGAATACCCTTTTCGGCCGCGCGCAGTATTATCGGACCGTGTATCCCATCTAGTGGAGGAAATACTTGTACATGAACTTGAACAACAAAGTGAACAGGCTCATGTGCGGCAGTGGGATGGCCCACACGTCGCTTGCCAGGAAGTCCGAGCACGAGAAGTACGTGGCCCGTCTCGGCTCAGTTTCGGTGTGGTCTGACTCCTCGGGTCATTTGGTAGAGTGCCGCTTCTTCTGTGTCCAGTGCAACCGATAATGCACTTGACACAACAGAAATGGCAATATTGCCCGTATGCTTGAACGACGACGTTGGTCTGAATGACGTCCGGGAACTGCGCACGCTCGTGTCTGCACGGCGGTTGCGATTGGCATTTGAATATGCCGGAATATATGACAGGGAAGCTGGAAAACTGGAACAATGGCCATCGGGTCCGTATATCGTCGCATGTTTCCTCAGTTTAAAAGATCTCGTTGAAAATTTCCAGTACATCTCTGTTGCTAGTCTGCATCTCTTGGCACGACGCCATTCTGTTCCCGTTGATTCTCGTGCCTTAAAAGCGTCAATCATACAGTCTTTGTGTGGTCACAGATGTGGTAGGTTTTGCGAACCGTTGAATGTATTATTTCGTGCGCTGAGGGTAGATCGCCGAACGAGTGCAAAGGCTGAGGTTGTGAGCGTCGGCGCCAAAGTGTCCGAGACTCAGAACAAAAAACGACGCGAGCGAGAACGTATCGCGAAAGGCAAGCAGCGTGCCGATAAGGACATGACACAACGAGATAAGGTGAGGGAGATCGATGCTCGTGCGCATCGGGAGGCTTATCGTGCTTGTAAGGACATTATGGAACGCACTCAGGATGCGTCTAAGTCAACAGAATCTATTCGAGCACCGACTACGATCTCTCGAAAGGACCGTGACGCTATTATTAAGGAGTGGCAGACAGAAATGAGCCCTAAAGCGTTGACACAAGGCGTGTGTGCTGTTTGCGGATATTCTTTACCGGAATCTCAGCTACCATGGAGATGGCCTGGTGATATTGATCTGAAGCTCTTGCAGAACAATCATTTGCCGTCACACGTTTTGCCTAACAATTACGCTTTTGAATTGTACGAGCGTGCTATCCTTCATGCTTCAGGCTTGAGTAACCAGAATAGAGTCGCTAATATACGATCTTGTTCTCAGTGTTGGACAACGCTCTTGGGTGGCAAGCAACCTCGAAACTCCCTAGCAAATTTTCAGTATTATGGCCATTGTCGTTTACCAGATGACATTAAGCTTGCTTTCCGAAATGCGTCTCCCTTTGATAAGATGCTCGTTGGAAGGTGTCGAGCCTCCAGAGTGACCCATTTCTATTCGCATAAACATCGAAGTGGTCAGCCTGAGAGCACGTCTCAATCGTATAATCGAGGCAACGTTGCTGTTGTACCTCAAGATTCTATTTCTTTGCGTAAACTACTTCCTCCGTCTCGTGATGAAATACGCGATACTATGTGTGCATTGTTTATTGGGGGGAAGGATAAACCCACTGCGGAGACTCTTAAAAGAATTGGACCCGTCCTAGTGACGAAGTCTATTGTGGAGAAGATGATTAATTTCTTCTGTGAAAATAATCCGTTTTTTCGAGAGGCGGAGGTGACATTTAGCCAGGAACATATGGACGATCTGTTTGTAGAAGGTGATAAAAACAACGACGTTGCGGTTCCAAGAGGAGTTGAAATTACACATTTGGGTGATCAAGAGGCTGTAGGGTTGGAGGGTAGTGCAGCTGATTATACACAGCGAGCGGATGCCATCACGGAAGATTTGACGGATTTAATCATGGAGTCTGTCACGTATACGTCTGGAGATCATGCTACCAACAGAAACGTTATGAAAGCACGGGCGTTGTCGTGGGCGTTATCTCACAATCGTTTTCTTGTAACACGCTCGGGTTCTTCGTTTGTGTCCGATGATGATCCGGGTCTCCTTACATATTTGTGGCCCTGGCTGGATCCTTTCGGAATCGGAGGGTTTCACAATCCTTTACGAACCGCAGCGCAGCGAATTAGCCTCGAGCAACAAGTACGCAATTTACTTCGACAAGCAGATTCACCGTTCCAAACGGATCCGACATTCGCATTTATATGCTTTAATATGTTACAAAAGAAAGAGGTTAACACCAATAGTTGTTTTAGGGTACGTGCTAGTGCTCATCAACAGATCGCTCGAGAACTGCGTGATACGGCCCCTATTCTGGGAACATTGGCTGATAAGCTGGAACGCAACTCCGATTCTGTGATCACCGATCCTTCCGAGAAGCGCGCTCTTCGTGTATTAAAGAGGCTGAAGTTATTTGCGAAGAATTTGAAGGGTAGTGCGGGATACAAACAGTGTCGGCGCAACGAGATCAGATCGCTTTTGAAAACGTATGGCACGCCCGCATTCTTCGTTACGATTAATCCATCTGATATTAGTAACGTGTTGATGTCTGTCATCGGTGGAGTTGGTGTACAACCATGGTTAGATATGTCCAGTACCGAGAGATATGCTTACGTTGCTAAAAATCCTGCTGTTGCAGCACGTTTCTTCGATACCATTATAAAAGGCTTTCTGGATATTGTGATAAGGTATGGAAGAGGCGCAGGTGTGCTCGGAGAATGTGAGGCGTATTATGGTATGGTCGAAGCGCAGGGTCGTGGGACACTACATTGCCATTTCTTGTTCTGGGTTAAAGACAATCTGAATCCTCAACAACTTCGTGATCGGCTTACATCGGACGAGATGTACAAGGCAGAATTTTTCAAGTATCTGGAAGAAATCATAAGTTGTCAGTTACCGAGCGATGAAAAAGTCAGAACAAATATGGATCGAGTGAAGCCGGATCGGCTGGAAGGAGAATTTGATCCTCGCATTGAGCTGCCTCCCCAAGTATCTGAATTCGATGAAGGCTCTTTTAGCCACGAATTTCGCCTTTTCGTCGAAAGGTTAGCACTCGAGTGTAATTGGCATACTCATACCGAAACTTGCTGGAAGCATCTGAAAAATAAAAGCGAACGAAGCGATGCCACTTGTCGAATGAGGATGGACGGATCAACCAGGGCATTGACCGAACTGGATCCTGATACATTGTCTATATTGCTGAAACGACTTCATCCGTGGATAAATAATTTCAACGATCTCATTTTGTTTCTGTTGCAGTGTAATATGGATATAAAATACATCGGGTCTGGGGAAGCTGCTAAAGCTTTAGTCTACTATGTTACTGATTATATTTCAAAGACTGATTTGCAGACTCACGTTGGATTAGCAGCGCTGACATACGCTATCAAAAGCAATAATGCTAAATTTGACGGTGATTTCGATTCGAGTGACCCACAAAAGGATCGTAGCTTGATCACTAAAACTGTAAATTCTATAATGGCTCGTCAAGAATTATCCCATCAGCAAATTATGGCTCACTTTGTTAACGACGGCCCCGCTGATTATTATACTAGCCATAAATATGAGCTGCTTCGTTATCATGATTTCGATCGTTATTTGCGTCCTTTAGAACCCAAACTTGCGCTGCCCGTGGATGATCAGATCGAATGTATAGCCGATCCACAGGTACTAGAGGACGAGGATGAGGGTTATGAACCATTGTGTGAGGAACAAGTCGCGTTGAATGTTCAACAGGGTGAGATTTCTGTTAGCAGTGACGTCCTTGACTATCGCTTTCGCCCAGTATCTGAACCGTTCGCCAATTATAGTTTGTGGGAGTACACTGAATCGACTTCGAAGATAACAGTTGCGGAAGAGAACAAACGTTTGACTAAGAAAGGAAAAGGTGATTCGGACCGGCGCCAGCGTGCAGAAGAAACTAACTCACGTGTTCCACTCACTCCAGGAAGGAAGGCTTCTGAACGTTGTTCTTTCAGTTCAGATGAACATCCGCAATATCACACTCACATGAATTTTGTACGTCCGAAACGAGTGATTCCTGTGCTTCTGACGGATCATATTCCGCGTCTGAATAAATCAGCAGAAGAGGATGAAAGGTGGTATCGGTTGATGTTGATATTGTTTAAACCGTGGCGTACCATAAGTGATTTGCTTGGTGATGCATCGAATTGGAAAAGTGCATTCGAGTCATATACTTTTTCGAAGCGATCTATGTTCTTGATGCATAATATGAATATTGAAAGTGAATGCAGAGATGCTCGTGATGATGCGCGACGTACCGGCAAACATATTAACTTATGTGGAATGATGGGGAACAGTGATCATGTACAATTCGATGTAGACGCGTCTACCTTCGACGATACACTTTTTGCGGATAACAACTTGGATTCTGACGACGAGGAACCACAGGATTCTGGGGGAAAATTCATAGTAAAGAAGACTGTTCAAGATCTTGATGCGGATAGAGTCTTAGAAAGCATGGAGAGCTCAGGATTATTGAAGTGTCCTAGTGGTCACACAGCAAAGGAAAGTGGGCATCGTGCAAGAATTGCTGATGAAGCTATGCGCTCCGCTATTAAAGACCAGGCGTTGTTGATGCAAGCATTGAAGAAAAATAAGCGCCCATCGCGGAAAAAACTGCTTCCGAACAAAAGGAGGAGGGTTAGTAAGGATGGTAAACCTGAGTCGCTCACGTTACAGGAAATGGAAGAATCAATTGAATTTGTTCATGCAGAAGGAGCTGACTTGAGTATAGAGGACTGCTTTAAAGAAGTAGACAATATTGTTGCGGAAATGCACTTCGACGAAAATGAGGACCAAGAACGATCCTTCAGAATAATTGCAGAACATTTTCTTGAAGGAGATTCGGATCCTCTTCGGATGTTTGTGACTGGTATGGGCGGTACGGGGAAAAGTTATGTAATCGAGGCCGTCGTTGAACTCTTTCGTCGATGTGGCGCTTCATCCGAACTACTTCTTAGTGCTCCCACTGGTTCAGCTGCAGTTCTGATCGGCGGTTATACCATCCATGCTCTAACGTTTCTACCAAAGAGCAGATACAAGCCGAATCAGGAAGATTTAGAAGCTATATGGCGGTCAGTTCGGTATCTTATAATTGATGAAACTTCTTTGCTTTCTGCAGAATTACTGAGCCAAGTATCACACCGAATATGTACAGCTAAAGCTGCTGTGGTGGATGGTGCTTCCGAGATACCGTTTGGTGGAGTAAATGTGGTTTTTGCTGGCGATTTTGGACAATTGAAACCGGTATTGGCACACGCGTTGTTTAGCCACGAATTGGTTAACAAATTATCTGACAGGGCCGCTCAAACACCGTCAGGACAAACTGCTCTTCATGGAGCATATCTTTGGCGTCTTGTTGACAAAGTGGTCGAATTGAAAAAAAACTGGCGAGCACGAAAAGATCCTCGATATATTGCTCTGCTGAGCCGCTTGCGTCTAGGACAAGCCAGGAAATGTGGCGGGACAGTTATTGTGGATGATAATCAAGTGACACATGACGATTACTCTGTGAGTGATTATGAAGTTCTGCGCGACAGGACTCTAGAAAATATCGCTAAACGAGATCCCGACTCATTGGAGAACTTTGTAGATGCTCCGATCATTGTAGGGCGAAAAGTATTGCGTGATGCATTGAACACTCAGTTGGTGCGCAGATATGCTCAACAATCGGGCCAAGCATATCAGGTTTACCACTCTAAGGACAGACATAATGGCGACGATGTGCGTGGAGATCAACAAGAGCGTTTGTGGCGGATACGATCATCGATCACTGACGATTCGTTGGGTAAGTTGCCACTTATACCTGGGATGAAGGTCATGGTGACTGAAAATGCAGCAATTTCGTGTAAGGTGGTTAATGGAGCTGAAGGCACCTTACAAGATATAATATACGACGAAGATGAAGAAGGTCGGCGTTTTGCGGTATGTGCTTATGTTTACATCCAAGGAAGTGGGATTAACGCTCCAGGTTTACCTCCAGATGTCGTTCCTATCTTGCCCACCAGTGGTTCTTTTCGTTACAAGGCACCGAGTGGAGTTCGATTCAACGTCAATCGTAAACAGCTGCCGTTGTTACCCGCCTACGCTTTTACAGATTTCAAAGTTCAAGGGAAGACATTTACCAAAGTTATCTTAGATATAAGTAGCGCTCGATTTCTTCAAAACGCGTATGTAATGCTCTCACGTGCGACATCGTTGAAAGGTGTGGCTATTTTGCGATTATTTGGGAGTAATGCGATTCATGGCGAGCTATCAGCCGAGTTCCGCAATGAATTTGCAAGACTTAGCAGTTTAGATAAATTGACCAAGGTCAGATTTGAACGACGAGCATCTCAAAATGATATGTCTAACGCCGCTCCCATGGATATAGATTATTGATATACGCATCTATCTTTTATTCTCGCACCGCTAATACAAGAAGAGCCTTGATAGTTATGGCAAAGAAATGTTTCTGATACTCGTGAATGGATATAAAGTGCGATAACAGTTTCTCCCACATGGCTTTCCACCCAACAACCAAAACAAGACATCCGTCAACGGCGATCCATGCTCCTTCTTTAACTCATCTGCACTGCCTCCCAGATACATCCAGAGACAGCCACCATCGTCTGTAGAACGAAAAGTGTGTGGACAGTCGAAATCTTCTTTGCAGGTATGTTTTGATTCGTAGATGCCATCTTCGAAGATCCTCACGTTCACGTCCCACTCACTTGCCACAGTTCGCGCAGAAACTTCGTCGTACCTGTACCCTCTCTCTTCGTATTCCTTCCAATGATGAACCAGCTTGTCTCTACCACCTACGTGGGTTTGCAAAAGATGCCCGTAATTGATGGTAGCGCGATAAGAAGAGGAGAGTTTTGGGTATGCGCAAAAACATGCGTGGGCTGTGAAGAAATTCATGGCGACGGTGGAGTGGGATCGTAAGACAGGTGCGATGGCGGAATCTGAGATGGATTCAATAATGAATATCTTTTGACCATTTTTCTCCAGATGTACAATGTCGTTGATGGCGTGGTCTTCTAGGCTCTCGTATACATCAGGTCCTCTTTTGATAACATGGTATTCGCTTAGAGCCAGAAAGCCTATGATGCTTGTTTTCTGGTTTCGAGGAACATACACATCTAATGCTGCGTCTGTCCATCCTGTGGTCCACTCTGCTAACACCAGTTTCAATGCAGTTGACCCAGATATTAATCCATGTGCTGCAGTCAACTCCTCCCAAAATTCTTCGACGTTGTTTCGTAAGAATACGCCAACGATCTTATCGCGCCTTTGACGGATATATTGATAAATATCATTCTTCGTCTCTGGGTGGGTTTCCGCGGTGTCATTCAATTCTGCGAGATCTTGCACAGAAAAAAGATCTTCGAATGAAGCTACAATTTGTGCACTGGCCGACATGATGACAGTAAGTGTTAGAGACAAAATTCGGGGTTGCAAGATTCTGACAAACGTCCGACATGACAAGTTCACGTGTTTAGACTTGAACTGTATAAAACAAGGCTTGCGATTTTTTAGTTCAACCGCCCAACATTTTTGGACATGTCTTATCTGCTTGGTCTGTCTTCCTTTTTGATATCGATATGTCGATACTGATATCTTGGATATACAGCCTCGGATGGCCGCTTGGTCCGCGATTTATGGCCTAAAGGCATAGGGAACTTAGACGGTGCTCATTTATCTCCAGCGTCACTGGAAGATTGGCAAAAAGTACCGTCGACTTACCCTGAGATCTGTTCGTGGGCGCAAGTAGCTCGTGATCCAACATGCACGGAGAAACGCAGAGAAAACATCATTGTGTATTGCAATCCTCCCCCTTCTGACTGTCCGACATTGTTCCCTATTTCTGTTCGGATTCAAGGTTTTCTGGAGGCTTGTTGCCTCCGGCCGTTGGGGACTTGGAATGGGTGAGTGCGGTTCGCACGACTACCTGTACTAATTCTCATCCTCACTCTTCAGGGAGCCAGTTACTGCTCAAAATGCCTCTCAAACTCTCACGTTGAGGACCAACGGTGATGACCGTCCTTGGTCACCCATCCACTCCGCGATCCGACACATTCGCCAGTTGGTTCAGCGTCAGCTACGAGGGGACAGCCTCTATGAAGAACCCGCTAAAGAAAACACAGCAATCCTCCGACTGTTTCACAGGGTCTTTGTTAAAGTGAGATTTAGATGCTATTATTATAGCCATGGTAGCTTACAAGCACTGATTCGCAGCGCACTGACGATCATACTGCGGATCCACTGCCGATCGCTGACGATCCAGCTCAGTTTTATCCTGCTGTGGCGCATCAGTGGTCTCTAGCTGACCGTGTGCGGATTGGACGCCGTGCAGCGAACGGGAAGACTATTGCTTGTTCTCACTTAGGCTTATCACCCGGAGACTTTGTTGACGTGGGGCTGACTTTCGAAATTGTACGCCATAAACAAAAAGATGGACCTCTTGCATTCAAAGTTCACTTGGGATTCTCCCATGTTCTGCAATTGGCAAGCATCGACGACTTGAAAAAGGCAAGGATTTTCAAATGATCGAGTTCCCTGGTTCCTGAGACTGATTAAATTTACCACCAACAGCAAGATATCTCTGATCAGAAACGATCGCGACCGACTGATATGGAAATCGAGCAACCCCGTGCCAAAGTGCAAAAAACAGTGCTCGATTTTTCGTGAATCTACAGATTGCATTCCATATTAGTTTAAATAAAACATGTATATGGTTCTGAAAATCCAATCGCAGATTTACATGCGACAAACTGATTATAAAACTAGAAGATGAATCGTCTGTATGTTTTAACCTTCTCGAAAACTCTTCGAAAAAATGACTACTCGTCGTGCCAATCACGACGATCCTGCGACACCACCGTCGAAGCGATTGAAGTATGTTGTCCTTTACACATCTTGATCTGCGTTGACCATCTAAGTAGAGAGAATCCCTCCAAGGCTCTTTCTGCTGATACTTCTGATGACAGCAATTCAAGCAATGCAAAGGATGGGCGGTACGTATCGCACTACTTTTCTTGCTGTGCGCAAATATATTTAAAATGACCTTGCAGTCAGAATGATGGTGCGACCTCATCTTCGAAGACATTGACGTATGTACTCCTCTGTGAGTTGTGAAACATGCTGACCGTTCTAGAAGAGAGAGTCCATCTGATGTGACTGTGTCTCCTGAACCTCCAATCGACAGCAATTCTGCCAATGAAGCTAATAGCCAAGATCTGCTCTCATCCAGCCCCCATCTTGTAGCTTTCGACGACAATGTAAAACGGTATGTCATTTGGGGCTCTCCACATTATCAACGTTACTGAGAAGTTTTGTAGGCGGGTTAAGATATGCGAGACTTATTCATCAGTTGAAAAGCTCATATTCTCCATCAACCGCATGCCCAACAACGTCTCCTGGGGATCTAACAAACCCTTCAAAAATTTAAGCGATGTTTTATGCGGTGGAGCAACGGCAGACAAAATCCCTGCCACTTTTTGGATCGTCGGGCAAGCAACTTCGGTGTATTACATGAAATCCAGTACTGAGTATGCGGATCAAATGAGTATTCGGATCTTGCCAAGCACCCCAGGGAGCGGCAAAAAGGTGTCTGATTTATTGACGAAATTGTCCAGTGCACCGGCCAGTACGACCTGTGGGAGCTGTTACATTCTACATTTAACGTGAACTTACAATCTCCTATCTGTAGCTACCGCCGATGACTCGGGTTGGGGTGTCTTGAGGGTCTCCGCTTGGCAGAGTAAGTTTGTAAACGGAGCAAAAGCAGAAGTGGGTCGCGTTTCATCTGCGTAAATGATTAATTTAATTCTTCTTCTGTAGCCCACTCCTTTCGAATCGGTTTTCGACGCTCGGGATGGCTATGGAGAAAAAGACTCCATGCCCACCCTATCCTTACGGGACATCAAGCCACGAGACGTCATTCTGGTTGAGACGTATATTAAGCGTTATTTCACGGATCGCAGGGAGAAATGGCGAGCATTCTTACATCTCAAAGCTGTCTCTCTCATCGCGACAGCTCCAGAATTGCCAGAAGAAAAAAAGGAAGAAGAATCCTCTCCAATTTCTTTTTGAAGTGCTTTGTAATTCCGATAAAAATTATTTGCCTGTACTATGAATCTGTATTATATTTATTTTTCTTCTGATATAAAACGGATGAGGTGAATACTCACTAAGACTAAAATCGCGCACATGCCTACCTCCGAGTATACAACCACGGCCAGTCGCAAGGCTCTGAGTTGTGCTGAAATAATCTCTGAAATTTTATCCTCGCTACCTCTTCCTGATGTTATCCAAAGATCTATACAAGTTAATCGCATCTTTCAATCTGAGGCCAAGCATACAGCGGTTTCCCGCTTCGCCTCTATCGTGCGCCCGTATGTGGCTGATCACGTGCACGCCCTCGTCGATCTTCTTCGCGAAAACAGGAGCCTCATTGTTGGTTCATGCGCTTTAAAAATGCTGCTGTCGGACGAAGGTTGGGAACCGAGGAACTTAAACATCTTGGTTCCACGCAACAACGTCAATATTTTTTTGACCTTCTTCAATTCCAAGCACTACAGCCCAACTCAGATACCTGTTGCGCCACACCTCGTCCATTATGCGTCTCGCGCCTTCTTCTGCGAACACTCCAGTCAAAAACCCATCATAATTACAGAGAGTATCGACGATTCTGTCCTTACGCCCCTGCTTGCATCCACCTGCACCGCAGAATTTATCTGTATGACTGGTGGTGGGCTGGCAGACATCTACCCACATCTATCCTCACGCCGCATTGCTTTGAGGAGCTCGCGCACCATCAAAGAACCTACCTCCTTCTCCAAATCCCTAATGGAACGTGGCTTTGATGTGAAGAGCTCATCGGAATATATGCCGCATGATGTTTGCCCCATTGTGTGGCGCCGCATTAACGGCTTACGCGGTATTTGGATAAAAGACTGGGATGCATCAAACAGTGTAAAGGATATTTTCCTCGGGGAACATCATCGATGGTGTTTAGATACGCAATGCCTCAATCCCGAGTGTCTTCGTTCTCGAGACATTTGACCCTGTGTCCACAAGGACACGTTACATGTTCTCTTGCATCAGTAAATTCACACATGGCTTTTCTAACTTTTCCGTCACTTTTCATGCGGTAAAGCAACAAAAAGTGCTAGTAAAGCAAAGCCCGGAAAAGTGGGCTGCAGCTTTAAAATGTAGATCCCCCTCTATACTTTTACTTTATATCAAGCTTTGCATCTCTTTTGCACGCTTTCACACAAGATCAGAGAAGTCACAAAAAGCAGCTGTATTTCAAGAATGCATAAAGTCCGAGGAAAAGTGCTAAAATTGAATAAAGCAGATATTAAGTGCTGTAAAGTAAGGAAAGCAAACACGAAAAAGAGCGACAAAGAGAGAAACGTGGGTGGTCCGAAACGCAGAAATCAAAAAAGACAGTGGGGGTATAGAAGTGTCCACGGTGAACACATAAATAACTATGAGGGGAAATGCTCTGCCGACTCAGGCGCTGCTGAGAACTCAAAGACAGCTGCTTATTGTCAAAATTAGGAGTTGCCGAACAGTAAATGAGAATATAACGAAAAAAAACCAACCTAGACAAAGCAACGTTCGCCATCTTCA
>MU268181.1:0-12648 GCA_021014935.1 Hygrophoropsis aurantiaca
GGTACTTTTGAGTGCCCTCTATCATATATAATGAGCTCGAGGTCATCACTGCGCACAGACCATGTACTTGCATGAATCAAGATTCGTGCAGGTCACCGACACATACTTAGCCGGACTGCCGGAGAGTACTGGAACTCTCGGTAATGACCGATCTCGTCACTCTCCACAAAACGTTTCCTTGTCTTCATTCGATTCATCTCGTTCATCCACCTCGATGGTCTTGCTCTCTCACTAAAGTAAGATTATTTATAATCATTTGACCACGTACACAGGCTCATTGATATGATATAGCAATAGCAACACAAGAAACTGCAGAAGCAATTCCGAGCTCAAACGGGGGAACCATGACCTCCAGCCGATTAAGGATCATCTCCGAGTCCCGTAGGTGGTGTGTATTCATCACGATTCACTTGTGTCGTCAAACACGACCTGAGTCAACCTCGGTTACCAGAATATCGCGCTTCGATCAGAAGGATTCCGGTTTTTTCGACTGCACCACTACCGGTCTCGCTGTGGGAATCAGAAACCACGAACTCATAGCGATGGCACATCCTCCAGATCCTCCGTTTGGGTATGTCGTTCTCGGAACGGTCAATGTAAGTTGATTTCTTTATCAATTTGTGTTGAATCTGTATATAACATTTTATCTAGGTGCGCTTTTTTGTTTCTTATGGATTGCTTTATGGCATTTACTTAAGACTTGTGTTTTTATTTAAAATGTACTCTAGTAGCAGTCACAAAACATTTTGAAGGGAAGGCTTGCAAGAGGTAGTCCTTGCAAGCCGGCCAAGCAAGGCATCGGATGCCAAGCACGGTGTGTCAGCTTCTGACTTGCTTGTGGCGCTTTGCTGATGGCGGCCACACATTTGTTTGGAAAACAAATATTGCAAAAACCGCTTGTTCTCGTTTCCGGTCATGATCATAACTACACCTTCAGAATATTGGAACTTTCACAATGCCACCCCAGTCAAGAAGGGTGAGACGCCATGTTTGCAGCTGCAGCGACCAGCATGGGACAAGACTCATCGCTATCATATTACTAAAATGACACCACTGGCTTTACTTGGCCACCCAAAACGATTGTCAGTACTGTAACTTTAGTCTAACGATCGGTATAACTAACGCTCTTTCGTAGAGAGGGAGTTACATTGAGTGAGCCGAACTCCCTCGCCCCCAATGATTCGCCCGCTCCCGCTTCACGCCCGAGGTAGGTAGCCACATTGTTACACGCGCAGCACGGGTCTCAGTTATGCGATAGCCGCGGTACTTTTCTCTCAGAAGAATCTGGTGCCGATGGCCCGGATCCTGACAACGGCCGCAGCGACAAAGAGAGGCCCAGATCCCGTCAAGCAACGCCAGCAGCCCATCAAACAACGCCTGTGACCAGATCCCATCAAGCAACGCCCACAGCCCGTCAAACAACGCCTGCAACCCTCCCGGTGTGTGTCAATGTGGTTGTTTCATTATGAAAGCTGTTGATATAAAAAAATAAGGCACCAACACCTGTACGACAGAAACACAAGTTCAAGCTTTCTGATGGCGACTGTAGCTGGTTTAAGTCTTCTGCAGAAGGTACAATCGGTGTTCCGCCTTCTATCGATGATGTCCTACTGGAAGGAGACCTATACATGCACTGGGTTACTACCATCAGCAAGTGCCAGGTGTGGTTGTGGAAGGTAACGGATAACAGCGGGTCGTGGGCTCCAGTCATGCAGGGCCATAGGGTGAACATATCAGGGTCTGACCGTTACCTCGTCATCACCGATGGTCATCAACCATCGCTGGTCAAAAAGCAAACTTGGGAGACAATGTACAAGCGTCGGCCAGTGCTCACCATGATCCAGGATCCAATCACAGTAGCGGAAGCTTAGTGTTGCAATAGGTGAAACAAGTGTATACTATTATGCTCTGATGTAACCTCCTCTCCTAAGCGCATACCTGCTCAATCGCGAACGTTCAGAATCTTCAGATGAAGCTAAGTGTTCAAAACACGGTCACGTGCCGCCCACACCAACACGCGGCAAATCCGAATGAGGTACACGCGTTGGATCTTTATAACAAAGACATTCATGATCAGAGCCGTCAAGGATCCTTACCCATCTACCACGCCACTCCTTCAGGCTATAAAGCTCACCAATTCCTCGTTTATAGATGCCCATTCTTTACTCCCTTCCACAACCTCACTCGATCATAACCTAGTAGTAATCTTACCATAAACCAGCCACGATGGCCGTCATCAGTCGTGTCTCAAACAGAGTTACTTTTGCGCTCGTGCTTACTGATGTAACACAGGAATCCTTTGTTCGTATTCAGGATCAAGAGAACGCGTTGACCCTCCACTTCGTGGACGGAACAAAGTTCTACTCATTCCTCAAACATTTGACGGACCGCGTTTGCGATCCTGAAGGAGGAATACACCTCTCGCTCCCGACGCTTACCCAAGACTGGCTCACATTCAATATCCCGGGGGAGTGGCCCGCTGCACCCGTCTTTCACCGGCGTTTCGGGAATTATCGCCCTATTCCACCCCCTCAAGCCTTTAGTATTACGGTGGCCGGACCACCAATGCATGTGCCAGTGCCACACCCTGTGCACAATGTACCGACTGCCGCTTTTGTTACATCCCCGATCTCCGGGAGGTACCCAATTTCCGCAGCCCAGCGAGGTGCACTCAACAACCGTATTCATTACTACCCTCTTGCCGGTTCAGCTGTCGCTCAGCCTCCACAGTTTGTCAGCACAGCTTCTAGTTCAGAGACTGGCCCTAAACGTCCTAAGAATGTGCGGAACAAGACAAAGGCCAAGAGAGTTGACGATGATCGCACCACCAACAGTGTGGCTGTCAGACCTGCTCCTGACGACGACGATGATCTGTATGGACCCGTTATTACCTTGCCACGTATTCCCCCTATCATCTCCACCACACCGCCCCCCCTAGTTATCACGCGCTCTGCATCTTCAGCAGGTAGAGGAGTTCAGGATCATTGCATGATCGTTGACAACTCAGAGCTACCCGCAAGTGTAAACCCTTGCATCCAGACGGTCCCCTTTCTGTCTACCCCGCAATTCCAGGCTCCTGTCACCGCTAGCGGGTATATGGCTACGTACAGCGGGGCGTTCCACGCAAGAATCACCCCACCTGACGTCGCCGCCGTTCCGGCAGGCCTACGCTCGAGCGACGTTCAGTCTGATGATACAGCATCCGGCTCCGCCTCTCAGCATATCGATCTCACAAGCGACGATCAAGCGGATCAAGTAAGTAACACGGCGTCGGGAGCTAAAAGACGTAGGTGCGTTGCAGAGGCAGCGGGGGAAGACGAGATATCTGGCAAACGTCCTCGAGTTGGCGATGTTTTATAGTTGTTGTAATATGTACATCACAGTACCCAAAGATACCTAGAGCATGTTCGCGCCGCTGGATATATGTATCACAAGATCAATGGATTCGAGTTAACCTTAACCCTACCCTACTTGACACAACTGCGCAACCGGCTAATGGCTTGACCTCCGCAATGTCTGTCTTTGCAACGATCTCTGGTCTTTTCCCCTTTGTTTCTTTGTTTGTTTCGTGTATATAAAACCTAGACGTGAGTGTTACTCTTCTTAATCTTCCTTCTTGCGCTCACCCAACACCTTGCCACTCGATGCCGCCCAGACGTTCACCAAGTCCCGCTCGCAAGACCATACCACAGAAACGTCGACCACAACACATAACCGTAGATGACATAACCGCAGATGATCCAGATGATCACCGATCGAAAAGGTCTCGTATTGGCGACGTACGTATCTCATTCCTATCCATGCTAGCGAAGTTCTCAATGCACAAGTTCACGCAGGGCACTGAAGATGAGTCCGAAGAGAATTCCGATCACGATGCCCCACACGAACTTGTCGATGGAGAGGATGAAGTGCGGGTGCCACTCACTCTCCGTTATCCTTACTGACCACGCGCATAGGTTGTCTGGACGATTGGGAATACTCAACGCACGCGTGCCGACAGTATCGTCGGCGATGAAATCGCCAGCGCGAGTCAGATCCTCACTCCCCAGCTCCATGCTCCCGCCTCCGGTCCAAGTTATTCAATCAGCGACTCCACGTCCCACAACGGCGGCTCCTCTGCCCTCGCTTTCTATGACTCCGATTTCCCCAACACTTCCACTGCCGCCAACTGCCAACCTTCCTCGCCCCCAGCTCTCGCAGCAAACGAACTCGTGCAGCGCGGGCGCGCGTGCGCGGGTAACCCCGCAGCTGCCTCCACAAAGATATCATCCCCCTCAGCAACTATCCGTACCCGTCGTACAGTTGCCAAACCCATCCCCCACACCATTGGTACCTACGCAACAAACGCCCCTGCCATCAGAACAACAAACTCACTTACGCAGTGCGAGCGTGCGCGGGTGGGCAATCCCTCAGCTGCCCTCACAAGGATACCACTCCCCTCAGCAAAACTTTACTCCCCCCGAGCTTTCACAACAAATAAACTCGCGCAGCGCGAGCGCGCGTGGGCAGCTGCCCTCGCAAGGATATCGTCCCCCTCAGCAACTATCCGTACGGCAACTACCCGTACAGCTGCCGCAGAACCCATCCCCCACACCATTTGTACCTTCGCAACAAATTTCCCCGCCATCGGAACAAGTGAGCTTGCATGGGCGGGTTAGTTACCAGCAACATTTTCCCCAGCCATCTGTTCAATTATTGCAGAATTCGCTCCCCCTACCGGTCGTTCCTACTCAACAATTCCCGGGGCTATCATCACAATTGAACTCGCATGAATGGGGCGCTTCCCAGCAATATCCCGCGCAGTCATCGGTACAGTTGCCGCAGCACCCAGTCCCCCTGCCAGTTGCACCTACCCAACAATATCCCCAGCAGCGATTGAACTCGCCACATCAGACCACATATATACGCCATCCCGTTCCACAGCGTATAGCATTACCTCAACTTTGGACATCACTGCAGTCCCAGCAACAGGTATACGATACACAAGGCACACCTAAACCACAACAAGTCGCTCTTCTGCAACAGCTCCTGCCTAACCAGCCGTTGGTATCGCGACCCACAACACGCCCAACGATCGCGCAAGGACCGCCGCCACCTGCTACACCGACAGTACACCTACATCAACAGCCCTTACAATCTCAGCCACCCTCATCCAGATTCCAAGCATCGTATTCTACCGCATCTCAAGCCCCTTATCCTGTAGTTAATCAAGATTCATTAAACACCCACCAAGCCAGCATTCAACTGATTACAATGAGTCAAACACAAGTCCAATACCCCATTGACTCGCTTTCACACTCGAGCAGTGCCCACGACGATACAATGCAGATCGATTCGTCTACTGCAGACCAAGTTGATGTTAATCCCTGGGTAAGTTTCTTCGTTATCATCCATTGACAATGGCGCGATTTCTAACAGTGAGCTTTAGACCGGTCAATGCCAATCAATGTCATTGTCCACCAATCGAACCGATGGTGTGGCCCGTAGTCGAGTGTCCATTGAATCGGCAACCATGCACGATGGGCGAGTACCACAGTCATTCCAGAATGACGTTCGTACAGCCGGAGGCACA
This sequence comes from Hygrophoropsis aurantiaca, assembly GCA_021014935.1. NCBI lineage: Eukaryota > Fungi > Basidiomycota > Agaricomycetes > Boletales > Hygrophoropsidaceae > Hygrophoropsis > Hygrophoropsis aurantiaca. The sequence continues at coordinate 5,573 of MU268181.1, forward strand.
ACTTTTGAGCCCGTATGTTTCAATATATGTTTTTTCTGCAGTATAGTTACCAACCTCTCTGTATTAGGGCCCTGTGACCCCTCCAGCAGTAACTGCCAGGAAGAAGGGGAAAAAGAACACAGCGGTGACTGACCATGGCCAGCCAGCGCCATTCGCTGCAACAGATGGGTTTCCCGGCCCCCCCGTTTCACCGTCACGTGGGGATGGGCTCAGCGGCTCAAATCATCATGTCCTTACCACCCTGCTTGAAGGTATGAATGATATCCACAGCCTGCTAACAGATGCAGTCACAAGTCTGGGTTTGCAACAAAACGGCGTGTCCTCGGCGGTGAATAAGCTTTCTTTGGACTTCGCTGAGCTTCAACGCGGTGCTGCCCATGCGCCATCACAAACCAAAAAACCACTGAGTCGCACTCGAAGACGAAAACGACAGGTCCTGGGTGAAGACGGAGAGTATGATGCTGCTGACGAAGGAGAGGACGACGAGGAAGTTGACAATTATAAAGGCTCTCCAGCATGGACACGCCTTCAGGTGAGCACCTCCCAAGAACGTGTGTTGTCTATGATAACTGATTATGTCTATCCAGGCTGCTGTCCGCACGCATCTCAAAGCGATGCTGAAAATCAAAGCCATTACAGCGATCGAGCTACAGAAGCTTCCAGCTCCCCTCACTGACGAAGAACTAGCAGATTTCAAGGCAGAGGAACCCGAAGCCATCGTAATCTCACCTAAATATTTCCGCGTCGACTTTAGCAAGAGCTGGAAGACCTGTGTATTCAATCAGGCTGCACGTGAGGTAGCCCTATCGCACTTCTTGCAGTGCGTCGAATGCGGGTTATACGCCAAGTTTTCTCTACCCGAAAGCTATACTACTGCCGACAAAGTCGGCGACGTCATTGACGTTTTCATGTCTTATGTCGGGCGTAAGGTCAAAGAATTCGGGCAACCACAAAATCTTGAGACGCAGCACGCAAATCTTCGGCGAGATGCCCAGCAGTCCCGTAAGGATACGGTACATGCAGTTTGGAACACCTCCGCTATAGTTTGCTGACGCTTAGTTCGACAGTTACTAGATAGTAGATTCAAAGCTTGCAAAGCTCGCCCCAGCTTGGCTCATCACGCTGATGACCTCCTCTCGTATTTCACGCGACAAGCCATGAGTGGGGACGAGGAAGAGCCTGGTGATGGTCCTCCCAAGATCTTCAAGATCATTGACTCACAGTGGAAAAGCCAAGAATTACGCGGGTTCTTGCGTAAACTGGATGAGATATATCGAGCAGAATGGCAAAATCCTCATGATGGCCGACGCGCCATCAGCGGGAACGGACCTCGTGTTCGAATTTCATCGGAATTCAGCGAGCCTGGCAAGGCTCCCAAGGGTCTACCCCGTAACTGCTATGACCCCCAGTTCCTGGCAAACTTACGGCCATGGCAAAAGAGGAAGCTGAATGTCCTTGATCACGACTATGACTTCACAATTGATTCGGACGAGGTGAGTATCCACACGAGTCGTATACGTCCATCATTATGTTCATTTTCTGAAGTTATAGCGATCATTGATGAAACAACCATTAAGATGACGTTTACATATGTAGTTCAAGTTCCGCCTGCAATTTATCATCAATATATATATATATATACTAATACTGATCTTGATATCAATGGAGGTTAAGATCGTCTAACTCAGGTCTAATTCACACAGTACAGCACCAATTGTCGTCCCGTCCAACCCCACCCATGCCCAGGCCTGGCGAGAAAGTATGTGAATGCTCGGTCTGCATCGTGCATACTTACCTGGATGTCTTTGGAGACAGCCATCCCGGCCAAAGCCTCGATAGTACTCAGTGGGAACGTCATCGGCAGAAAGAAGTACGCCGAAATGCACAAGGACAACACAGCAGCAACAGAGGTGCGGATGCATCAGCATCCATCATGGCACGGATCCAAAAGCGCAACCATCTCTGCCAGTTCGTCATCGAGACCTGGCGATCGCAGAGGCGGCGATCTCACCCTCAATCAATGTAAGCCCTTCCTCGTATAATCTGAATGACACTCGCCAATTTACAACTTGGCTGGCGTAGATTCGTGTCTCAGAGGTACAGATCCCAGAGATCCCACATGCCTCTATACCGGCGAGGCACCCAGCTGATGTTAGTGCATATCTTAACCATCATACACGCATGATTCTGACCTACCCTGCAGATCATTAGTCGATCGTTCAGCACTTTATCCCAAATCACCTCAGAATTGGACAAGCGATTATGTCACTTCAGCTTCAGCACAATCAAACTTTCTTTCCCCCCCGCCATTTCTTTGACAGATCCTGCTCCCGATTTATTTGCTGACGGTGGCTCCAATGATGAGTTTTTACTTTATCGTGAATGGCTGAGGTCGAAAGTGGCCACCTTGGAAAGCCTCGAAGACTACGGGGACAAACAAGTTATTGGACATCGAGGAGGGCTTCTTAAGCGCATGAATTCGACATTGGAGGAGCTAGATGATTTGAGGGAGCGACAATGGAAAATGGCCAAGTTGCGAACTGTTCTTTATCCAGACGTCGGAGAGAGGAAAGACAGTGATCGCGAAGCTCATCGGATCTCCACTGGTGAAGTCCTCTTGTATCTTTCGTGTTAGCGAACCTCATTTTCTGATGTTGGTTAGATCATTTATTTAATCATCCTCGCATCCCAAAGCAACCGGTACTATTGGTTGCTCTACTCTTTGTCGTCATCCTCCATCTCCTCGAGGGTCTCCCAAGCTTCAAATCAAATTTCGCCCTCGCCAGCGTTCGTGTGCTCATCGCCTCCGCTTTCATGTTCAACCACTTTCAATCTGGCCGAAGGGATGGATTCAACGCTGCAGAGAAGCAGTTACTCAAAGATTTACCCGTGGACTTGCGCACAGCCCTCTCCAAGTTCGACTTAGAGCCAGATATCATTCCTTACGCATGCTGCCCTAAGTGCTTTGCAACTTACCCTCCATTATCCTCCGGTACTACTATCACATATCCATCTCATTGTACTTTCCGCAGCACTCCCGACCAGCAAGATTCCTGTGGGACCGCACTCATGGCTCAGCGGCGGAGAGTTGCCGATGATGAAGAGAACAGGGATGAGCTGAGCTCCCTCGATCCTATCAAAATTTTCGGATATCAACCCATGACGTCTTGGCTCGCACGCCTCTTTGCGCGGCCACACATTGAATCACATCTGGATCAGTGCTGGGATCATCCAGCCTACCAGGTTGAAGGCAAACCGTGGAAAGACATCTGGGATGCTCCCGCTCTGCACTCAATTAAGGGGCCCGATGGCAAGCCATTCTCCATTCGCCCACCTGGATCAGTGCACCTTGTTCTCAGTCTCTTTGTCGACTGGTTTAATCCTTACGGTAACAAACAAGCGGGTAAACATCACTCTTCTGGCGCAATATTTATGGTCTGTCTCAATCTGCCGCCTCATCTGCGTTACAAATTGGAAAACATATATCTTGTTGGTGTCATCCCCAGACCTAAAGAGCCATCATTAGAACAGATCAACCACCTCCTACGCCCCCTGGTAAACGATCTCATCCGTCTCTGGCAATATGGAGTGATCTTTAGTCGTACGTGGGCTAAACCCTTGGGACGGATGGTGCGATGTGCATTGGGGCCTTAGATATGCGATATTCCGGCGCTACGAAAGACAGCGGGGTTTGCGGGACATGGGAGCACAGAAGCCTTTTGTTCCTTCTGCCGCTTGTCAAAGAAAGATATTACCAACTTGGACAAGTCAACGTGGCCGCGTCGGACATGGGAAGAGCATATGCGAGATGCGGAACGATGGCGAACTGCCAAGAAAGCCTCCGATCGTGACACCATGCTGAAACGTCGAGGGCTTCGATGGTCGGAACTGTGCCGTTTGCCGTACTGGGATCCGACGAAGTTCTGCATTCTTGATGCCATGCATAACCTATTTCTTGGAGAGTTTCAACACCACTGTCGGAACGTATGGGGAATCGATGTGAAAGGTGGCGAAGGGAAGAAGGGAGCACCTCATGACCCGACAACGCAAGCGCTTGAACTTCAAAAATGCAAGAACGCCATTATGAAAGCTTCGTCAACCGCATTGATGAAGTTACGAAAAGGTTATGTGGTGGCGTTTGCGCAGCTCAATCAAATTTCGCCCGATGGTACTGCCTTCCACAAGAAGAACTACATCAGCGCGTTGATCAACTGGGTTAGCTGCTTCTTAGCCAGTTCAGCACCCTGGTACATACTTATATTTCTTATACACAGTTTCGCGAGCATAAGGATGCAGTGCTGCAGGTTCCAGAGGTCATGTCCGAGGCAGCATCCGAGTTTGTTCTTGCCAGTGCAGAGACTCCCGACCTGTCACAGTTCAACATTTTGGGGAAGGAGCTTCTCCAGCAGGTCCAAGATGATATAATCCGCACCTTGTATCCAACATGGATCGTTCGCCCACCTCCCAATTTTGGCAGCCCGAGTCACGGAAAACTCAAAGCCGATCAATGGTGATCGGCTTGCACGGTTAGCCTTGTGATCACACTAGTCAGAGTGTGGGGTGCCCCATCCGCCTCAATTCGAGACAAAGCACTATTACAGAACTTCATCGACCTCGTTATCGCTGTTGAGATTGCTACAAAGCGTTCGACGTCCGCCAGCCGTATTGCCATTTACAATAAGTGTATACATCGGTATCTCCGATCGCTTCAAGACCTCTTCTCGGATCACGACCTAGTTGTCAATCATCACCTTTCGCTACACCTGGACGAATGCCTTGAGAACTTTGGCCCCGTTCATGGGTGGTGGTCTTTCCCCTTCGAGCGATACAACGGAGCTCTGCGCGATATCAACACAAACCACAAGCCAGGTAAGCCCCTGTCAATCTTATACAACAGCTTTGTAATTCCATCTCATGAATGACACAGGTGAAATGGAAATGATGTTTCTCCGTCACTTCACAATGGCAAATAATCTGCGTGCTTTGGTCCCTAATCTCGAGTTGCCCAAAACGATGGAATTTGATGCTTTCAGCAAGGCCTTTCATCGGACATTTGAGTCCATTAGCCAAGCAGACGATCAGCCTGGAAGTTCACCTCACTGACCTGTCGTAACGTTACCGCTTATAGATTTGAAGAAGATGGTCCAATTTCCAGCAAATGCCTACGAAGCGCTGCGATACAGAATCAACCTAGACGTCTCCGACGTCGCGCAGCAGTTTACCTCTTGGGATTCCGAGCTCACATCAGCAATGCGGCTCGACCCGAAGGTTCAGTATATTGCTCGCATCAAGATGGGTAATGTCTGGTTCGCCACCGCTGATAAGTCGCGTGGTAACTCCTTCGTCCTCTTCCGACTGCCTTCGGCCCAGGGCCAGGTTAGCCCGTGTGTAGCAGGGCAGATCGAGAGCATTTTCTTGCACTCTCGTAAAACCACCATCGGTATCATAGAGGATGCGTTTGCCGTGGTCAAGGAGTACGCACCGCTGACACCCACCCACGCGGCGTTGGATCCATTCGCAGCGATTGAGCACCTTGATGCAAAACTTTACTATAACGAGTTCCTTCGTCAACCACGAATTATAAGAATATCCGATATTGTCTCTCATTTCTGCTGCATGGCTTACATTCCCGAAAGGATTGACACAGAGTGCATCGTTGCACGGTCGCTGGACAGGGTGAGCATCCTTGTTGCCTGGATTTGTGCCTGCTCCTCACAACCTCCTCTTCGTTTAGACTTGAATATACTCAAGCTTGGTTATTCGTTATTAGTTCTGATCGTACTGTACATAACAACCCGCTATACTATTCTGAGTCAAGCCAGTTCATTTTCGCGAACACGGACGGTGTGACATGACGTTTGAGAGCAAAATGTGCGGCAGGGTATTCGGCAAGCCTGTTTAATGGTGCAGATCGAGGAGCTACCTGGTAGCTACGAGGTATACTACCAGAAAATTAAAAGCGTGACACGAATAAACCTTCTCCTTTGTCTAAAACCAGGCGCAAACCAAGTAGCTACCGATACCTTGGTGGTAGCTACCAGTATTGAAAGGTATATCCAGTAAATTATACTAATTACTGAGAACTTTAGTGTCACCTTTCTTTTTCTCCGGATCTGGTCCCCCCCGTTCCGGTTCATCCGTTCACAATCGGTTCATCTGCTCGTTCTGGTTCGTCCCGCTCGTCATTCGTTCATTTCTCATCTGCGCCATCCTCACTCATCTGCCGCCATCTTCTGCCGCCATCTTCTCGTGCGCCACCCGATTTTTCTCATCAGCGCCATCCTCTCACTCATCCGTCGCCATCATCCGTCGCCATCTTCTCATGCGCCACCCGATTCGCCACACACAGCGCGCCAACTCATCTTATCTCAACTCAAGTTGTTTTGGTTTTTTTTAGATAACCGGATAGTTGAAATCAATTGTTATTTATGATGCGGCTCGGCTCAAAAACTAGTTAAAGTCGGGCAAACAGAGGCTTACTATTATCGTCCTTGGTGAGTATAACTCAGATTAACTGTGGTTCGAGCTAGTTAACCTTCCCAAATATTAGTTTAGCTTCGGTGAACGGGGGCTGCAAGTTAATTTCGGATAACCGTGGTTATACTCCCTTGACCAGACTTTAATTACTTTGCGGTTATGTTCGTCGGTTACAGATCTCGAACAGATCTCGAACAGTTGGTCTCGAAATCTCGATAGTAGGGCAAAAGTAGTTTACCTCGTGAAGCGGAGAACGGCTGATGAAAGGTTAGACTATTCCATCGTGAAATAGTCTAATCATTTGATGCCTTGTACCTATATCCTTTGTGCCAAAGTATATTGAAAGGAATCTTTCTCGTCCGCATCATACTTGTTTCCAGAGCAGCCACAAGACAGAAAGATTACTTTATTCCCATTTTCGGTCTCGTTTGCTCCCGAAAAGTCCAACCACTTTGTCCATCATTCTGGACCAAAATATCACCAACGTATATTGCCTTTTTTGACTGTCTTCAGGGCAAAACTACAGCCAAAACACTTTTACATTTCAGCTCAAAGTTCAACTCTATTCTGGACCGTACTATTGGCGGATGCCCGTAGTG
>MU268182.1:0-13011 GCA_021014935.1 Hygrophoropsis aurantiaca
GCGACGTGGGTAAGCCCGTTGACCTGGGAAGACTTGTAGGCAATGTATTCGATACTGGGACTGATGGCACGATCGCTGTGGTTGACAATGGGACCGCCACCGTCGATAGTGGCACTGACAAAGTAGATTTTATCTCGTCGTCGTGATTAACCGGAATCACAACAAGCACCTCATGCTCATGGCTAGTTTCCAAATTCGCCTGCAAACTCGAATGCGAATTCGAGTCCGAGTGTGCTATTTCATTTTCATTATATGCCCGCCTATTACCACTCCTCTTCCGGGCTCGCCTACGCATAACACAGAGCGCCGTGAAGATCACGGCGATGAGGACTGTTGTGCCACCTGCTGCGCTGCCTGCGATGATCCCGAGTGACGGAGTGTGGCTCTGCGATGTCATAGGGTGACTCCCGGATGTCGCGGTGAGGCTCTCGGATGTCGTTTGCCATTGTGACGACGATATCGAGGTGTAGTTCTCATCTGTCGTTTGCCATTGTGACGATGATGGCGTATTGTACGTCTCATATGATGTCTGCCGTCGGGGCGGCTCGGACGTGGATGTGAGTACAAGGATCGATGTGGCATATACAACTGACGTAGCCGGAGGAATGTCAGAGGTCCCTGGGGCGAACCCGACTGATGTCCAAAAAATCGTGGCTGACGTCCAAATTGACAAGTATGAGGTATCGTCTGCTGTCAGGGAACTTGATAGAGCGACCCCAACTGGCCCTTCCCACGACAACTCGACTTGTTTTGGACCAGCGTCTAGGAAAGTATCGAAGGCTCTCGCAGGGAACTGCGTGGTACGAGGGGCACCAGTAGGATCTAGAATCTCAGCGACCCCAACGGTACTTTCAAACGCATTCAGTGATGTAGAGAATGCCAAACCGTGCGCTGCATCAGTGCGTGTGACTAAAGGTAACAGATCAATCGCCGTATAATACATACCTGCTCTTGGGGCAGACAGTGCTGTTCGATGAGGATAGTGGGCATTTATCACTTCATGCGGATGTGCTCGTTTGTGGAGTGCTGCCCTGTCAGAGTCATCGCTATGACGCACACGAGAATCAAAAAATAAGAGACGTGTCGTCAAGGAAAGTTTAAAGTATGTTAGACGGACATATATGCGTACCTAACATATTCGAAACCTTCTGAGCCATACTCGGATAGGCCTAGTAAAGATGAGCGATCAGCTTCAGTTTCGATTCCGGCGGTGGGTTGCGTGGAGCCGCTTGGGTTGCTTTCAGTAGCAGGGTACTGCAACATTTCGGCACACTGGCACTGAGAGAATAAACGAATGTTGATTCGAAGGAATGTGTTCAGATTCAGTAAGGGTATATGCAAGAAAATGATTGGGACGAGAAACGCACGAAGCCAATTAACATCGTATTATATCAGAGACGAGAAGTTTGGATCTTCCATCAGGATCATGATGGGGTTCCATGCATGAAAATGGAAGAGGTGAAGGTATGACATCATAATCATGATGTTGATCATGTAAGAGCGGACTCCACTGTGTGTTATGCATGTGCTATGTTCTGCGCAATTGCAGGATGTTCATCAGAATACAGGAGAAGCTGATGTTGATGACTAGGATGAGAAACCCGACCAAGAAAAGGAGATGAAACTCGCGCCCGATCGATTCGCTGCGATCCATGAATGTAAACCATGGAGCCGGCTCGTTTTTTGGGGTTGAATGCGATCAAGAGGATCATGATGGAATTTCAACGGTCATACGATTTGAACCTGACGATTTGGCACCTACGCTCCCCCAAGTGACCGGACTTTCCGAATGTGGGCGGGAAAAATTGTGCTTATTGACGAAAGGCTTGCGAGATGATGACTATAACATTAGAATTTGAGAGACTCGGAGACATTTGAGCGCTTGTCGTGTAGTTCTGAGCCAAGGAACAAAGGTGTGACTAAGATCCTAACATCTATTTTTGGACTTCTGTGGTGGAGTGCAAAAGCTGTGGCCGTGCCGCACGGCCACAAGTTTGCGGTTGCCATTCGATAATAACACCAAAGCAAATAGAATACGCTTCATTGACGGATCGACCATTACTAGGATAGGCAGGCTGAGATGCGGTATGTCGATTGGTTGGTAGAAGCGGGAAAATAGTTACCTTCGACACAATCTCCGTCAAGAAAGCACGCATTTAATCAAATTGCACGAAGTACTCGAGTAGAGCTCACCTTTGTGCTGCATACCCATGCATGAGCATGTGTTAAAAAGCCGGTTTAGCAAGAGGTAGACGCGATAAATATCGACATTCGGAAGAAAATCACTTATATCAGGCAATATATCGACGCTGTCATATATTATGGTTTTAGGTCAGCTAAAAGAGACATAGGGAGAATAGAATATCACTGATTGGCATGGTCATAACTCGGCGGGGCGGTCTCAGTCGACCTCTCACTTGCTGTCATCCACGTTCCTGCCCTCGAGACCGCCTCCGATCCCGCCGTGCTCCGTGAGGGTATGTTCGTCCTCCTCGCGATGGGCCTACTTCTACTCCGGCTCCTGCTTCTCCCTCTCCCTCTAGTTGTTCCTCGTCCACCCTCACCATCACTCCACCTTCCTCTTCCTTCCCTTCCATACCATTGTGGACTGGTTGGTCCAATGGTGCAATTATTTTCTCTCAGGGAAATACACGAGTAGCTTGGACAGGGGGTGTACACTTCGTGCTCCGAGAAACAGTCTGGATGGGGGTCACGTTGCAGATATTGATACGGTTCTTGGTGTAGGTTTGGGTTTGAGTTTGAGCCCAAGTCTGGGAACGAGTTTTCAGGTGCGATTGAAATGGGTACACCCCGAGGTGACGTGGGTAGGCTTGTAGACAATACGATCGCCGTCGTCGATGAGGGTACTGTCGCGGTGGGTATTATCTCACCATCGTGATCGACCGGAGTCACGACAAGCGCGTCATACTCGTGACTACTTTCCAAATCCGCTGGCAAACTCGAATTCGAATTTGAGTCCGACTGTACCATATCATTTTCACTGCATGTACTCCTGTTATCATCGTACATTTTTCTTCTCCCGGCCCGCCTACGCACGACACAGAACGCCGTGAAGATCGCCGCGAGAAGGACCACCGTGCCACCTGCTGCACTCCCTGCGATGATTCCAAGCGATGGGGTGTGGCCCCGCGATGTCATAGGGTGGTTTCCGGATGTCGTGATGAGGCTCGCGGATGTCGCAGTGAGGCTCCTTAATATCGTCTGCCCATGTGGTGACGGCAACATTGTGTAGATCTCAGATGTTGTTTGCCGTTGTGATGACGATAGCGCAATGTACGTCTTATCTGTCGTATTCATTGTGTATAGTGTGGAGTGGAATACAGTGGTCGACGCCGTCAATGCAGCTGACGTAGTCGTAGGACTGGTATAGGACCCTGTGGCGGTGTCGGATGACGGTTGAGTTGACATAGATGAGGTGTGGGCTGTCGCCGGTGTAGTGAAGTGCACAACAGGCGCGTGTGGACGCCTTATTGGGGAGCCTCTTGATGCGTGCAACGGTTCAGATGACAAACCATTTGCTGGACCAATGCGTGGTATTAAGATAAGTAACAAAATCATGATCAATCACCGGTACAATCAATATGTTATGTTATAGAATACGTGTCGTTGTAAATACTTACCTGATCTGGGGATAAATATATCTGTTCGACGAGGATAGTGTGCGGTTATACACCCATATACTCTTTTGTGGGGCGTCGGCCTGTTTGATAAGTTATTACTACTCATGTGACAGGACGAACACATAGTGAAGCAATAAATAAGAAATATCGTTAAGAATATGCAAGTGTGCGGAGCCAACGTATATGCGCACCTAATTTCTCGACCACCATCGCAATCAAAAGCCTCAGATTTATACACAGACAGACCGGGTGGAGATGAGCGATCAACTTCAGTTTCAAGTTTGATGCTAGTTTTTATTTCAGTGCCAGGGTGCGTGCAACTGCCGGCTTCAGCTATGTCCTGCGCCATTTCAGCACAACACGCTGAGAGAATAAAGGAATGTCGACAAAGGAATGTGACCAGGTTACTGTTTCAGCAGGGTATACGCAAGAAAAGATAGGAACGAGAAACGCACGATACCGGTTGGGAACATGTATTATACCAGAGAGAGTAGGTTTGGATCTTTTATCAGGATCATGATGGAGCCCCTGTATGAAAATGTAGAAGACGAAGGTACTGCATCATAATCATGATGTTGATCATGTGGGGGGCCGTGGATTCTACTGAGTATTATGCATGTGCTCTGTCCTTTGCGATTGTAGGATGTTCATCAGAATACAGGAGAAGCTGGTTTTGATGATTAGGATGGGAAACTGACCAAGACAAGGTGATGAAACTCGTGCTTAGTCAATTCGCTGCGAATTATGGATGTAAATCATGGATGCGGCCCGTTTTCTCGGGTTAGATGCGATGAAGAGGGTTGCGATCACGTTTGAACAGACATAAGTCTAAACTTGACATCGTTGCACCCATGCTCCTCCCATATGACCGGACATTCCCATACAAAGGCATCGTGTTTGCGTTCTTGGATCCAGTGTGGAAGGGAATTGCGCCTGTGATGAATGGTTTACGAGAACCGACGGCCGTAACATTAGAACCTGATCGACCCGGAGACGCTTGAACAGTTGATGGTAAGTAAGTAGTACATAAGGCGCTGCAGAATGCGACGGCGACAGCGATCGCGCAATTCTGAGCAAAGGAAGAAATGTATGACTAAGCACAAACCGAGCAGCCGCGACCAATCGAGCTGGGGCTTTGTAAGCCACACGTGAATCTGACATCTAGCATAGATGAGGCACACCAGTTTGTGATTCAAGTTCGCATTCCCTCTTCCTTTATCTTTCCCCACATCTTCATACCCACCCGAAGTCGTGGTTTTGTCTGCCCACCCATCTCTCATTCTCTGTTCTTTTTCTTAGCGTGCTTAGTTCGGCTAGGTCTTGTTGTCCCTTCTCGGACTCACTTCCTGGCGGGACCCAGCCATTGCATGCTCCGAAGGTCTTATTCTGATCTGACATTCCGCGTCGGTACTCGATCGGTACTCGTCATTTTTGGACGCATCAGATCGCTTCGGCCTTGACCAGACCGCGCAGCGGTCCCGTCTGCCAGACCTTCCCCACCAAACCTTGAAGATTCAAGTGTAAAACTCGAGTCTTTATCCGATCCGATCTCTCATTTCTCTCTCGCATACCGCGAAAAATGATATACTCTGACAGAAAGCATACACACAAGTTTATCCTCATTTAGATATATTTTTTTCGTTCTAGATTCCTTGACAGTGGCATCCTACAAAGCCCACGGTTGTGGTTGTGCAATCGACTGAAGAGACTTGACTTCTTCCCTCTTCTTCCGATAACTCCAGTGGTGTGGTGACAGACTTCCTCTACACCACTCGAGTTATCGGAAGGAGCTCAAAATTGCATCGCAAATCTCATTCGATATCTGTCCACCACCCAAGCATATCGTTATGTTCGGAGACCTGTCTCCTTATTCTTCCAAGCAATTCAGAAGGGCTGAGTCGGACCATAAATCGGCTACAGAGCCTTCAACGTTTTTCGGGTTACTTATGCCAGCAGGAACGAACTAATCGTGTCCTTGGCCCGGCTACCAGCATGGACGCATGCCACGGCTGGTCTTCCCTTGGATTTCGCCACTTACAATGCGATTCTGTCTTCGGGGTCATCAATTTTCAAGCCAGAGTGCGCACGCTTCAAAGCTATTGCTGTAGTCGCTCTGATAGTGTATCGTGATACTGGGAGACGTGGAGTACGATTTGGGGGGTAGCGAGGCTAGGATTCATGGGCAAGGATATTTCTTTATCCCCATGCCATCATACCTTTCTTCCACTAACGCATGGCTAGGCCTATCAATTGAACACAGTGGTCCGTAGGAAACTTTACAATTAATATGTATACTCTGAAAGCATAATAACGATAACACGAAAGAAATGAAATACCCCTCGACGGATAGAATATACAAACAAGATTAACACGTTACGATGTGGTATGTAGATTGGCTGGTAGAAGCAGGAAAAGTTGACCTTCGACATAATCTCTATCAATGAAGCACGTATTTATTTCATCCAACCGCACATGATAAATATTCGAATAGGACTGACCTCAGTGCTGTATACCAATGCGCGAGCACGCACGGTATGACGGGAGGCAGACCCAATGAATGTCGTCATTCGATCTCTACCTTAAGCTTAGGACCGGAAGGTGCTGAAGATGATTTAAAATCATCTTCGTCAGACAGCGGTCGTTTGCGACTTGCCGCCCTCGACTTCGACTTTGCTGGTTTCTGTTCCTGCGCGCTGGGGCAAAGGCCTGTCGAGCTAAGCTGGCAGGAACCGCATTTGGGATTGACGGGTAGACAGATCATCTACGCACAGTGGTCGGTAATCGTCAATTGTCAGGATGAAGCGCAACGAAGTGGGGTTTACCTGTCCGAACCCAACCAGGAGGTGGTTGATCTCCGGATGCAGTTCCGTTGGGAGCCAGGATTGCAGATTGAGCCTATGAGAGTTAGTCAATGGGCCGAACGGGCTTTATGATAAGTAATGATTGTGCGACGACATTCTGAGATCGCCACAGTGTGTGCGCAGATGATAACAAGTTGTAGTGTAGAATAAAAACTGACCTCGTTTCTTCTGGGTTCCTTGTCGGTTTCTGGTGCCATCCCAATCTGTTCGTTATACGATGCACATGGACGTCAACCCCGATCCCGACGTTTCTGCGCACATAAAGTACCTTAGCCAAGCATCCTACTCAAACGGAACAGCAGGAAGAGACGAAGAGCGCGTACAAGTTCCATGCGACCTGGAGCGCCAAAAACGCCATTTTAGGGCCGACTCCGGGGAGCGAACAGAGCTCGTCGACGGTCTTCGGGACATCCGCGTCGAAGTCGTCGTATAAACGTTGAGCGGTTTGCTTGATATACCTGACAGTTACCAATAATACAAAAAACGATTAGAAAAGTGCTGTATATCCACGGCCAACGATAATACGCGAGGGTGATCAAACACGGAGGGAGAGCTAAAGAAGGTGATTGATATTGGATGCTTACTGCGTTTTTCGTCGCCAAAAGCCCACTTTCGCAATGGCTTCTGAGATGGTGGATTCGTCTGCAGCAATGACAGCTTGCACAGACAACATCCCTCCAACAGCCTCTCGCAGCCGTGTAACTGCCGCATCGGTCACTTCGTCTTTGGTCTGGGACGAAAGCATCAATGACACCAAGGTTGCGAAGCGCTGGTTCTGAGATGCAGCGCATTGGTAAAGCGTAAGCAATTGCTCAGCGGAAATGGACATTGCGTATACGGACGGACCTTTGGATCTTGTTCTTTGTATTGCGCCTGATCGCAGCCCATGGTATCGACGGGAGCGACAATGTGCGAGCGCATTTCCTTGATGATATCATACGTCTCTTTCCATCTTGCTGGTGCGGGATGGGGTGTCGCCAGGGACTGCGGAATAGGCTTTGCTTTCGATTTTTTCTTCGGCGAAAGCGATTTGAGAGGGGAGGTGACTAAAGCCATAGCAGTGATATCTGGATCCGAGTCTGGCTTGACGCGCGCTTTCGTTCGCGTTTTCTGCGGCGTGTCTTCGAGATCATTCAACTGGATGTTCGTATCTACCTCCAGTTTAATGCGTTTGGAGCGTCTGGGAGAATCAATGGCAGTTGAAGGTCCAGCTTCGTTTTGAACATCATTGGTAATATCAGGTTTTGCTTCTGGGTTGGTGGCCTCGAACAAGGTCACCGACGCGTGATAGGGACTGGCTCGAGCGGCGAGACGCGTACTTCTCTTCACTGAAGACATGAAAAGCGCGAAGGAGTGAGTCGACGATACTGATGCGGTGGTGTTGGAAGCTGGAAGCTGTCAAGTCACGTGTGCTCCACCGAGCGGTTGTTTGCTCTTGTTAGGATCAGAAGGTGTCGGCTTTTTGGCTCAACCTCCCAAGAAAATTCCAACCTACACATACGCACAAGCGCAAGCCTCCCACCATGGCTTCTGCAGTAGCGGCCATACGCCCCGCCAAAATTGCCTCTCTCATCAAAACCCGCTGTGCCATCTTCCAAACCGCATACAACCCGACCTCCGCACGCACAGGTGCAAAGTACCTCCGTGCGCGTCTCCGTGGGCCGTCCATGGTCAAATACTACCCTCCTGAGGTGGACATCGCCGCCATTGTCCGGCAGTGGCCGGAACTGGAGCTTATAAACTATGCGGAGGAGACGCGGCTGCAGGATGTGGAGGACAAGAAGAAGAGAGGGAAGGGCGCACCGAAGAAGACGAAGAGGAAAGGTTTGTGTTTTACGCTTTTCTATTGACGAGGCCTGGGTTTGCTGACGGGCTTTTGCAGAGGACAGTCGTAGATCGAACAGGAAGCGGTAATGATGTGTGGGATGGCCATGTCACCACTTTATTATGGCGCTTTTGCTTTATTTTCACCCATTGCATCCAAGCCGTCGTGTTTCAGCCGAGTATCATCTCCCTTATATACGTTCCGGAACCCAGATCATATTGTATAACAATCCGTTCGCGACTAATAGAGTCCCTACAATGCTCAACAGGTGCCTTCCATCCCCGCCGGAATGTTCATCATGCCCTCAAAACTCCCCATCTCAGCAAGCGTTAACGAGAACAAATCATCAAAACTCTGCTGAATCCCCGCTCTCTCTAATGCAAGCTGATAGTCTTCCCCGCCAGTATCCAGCCCCGTCAGCCACTCCTCCAAACTCGCTGTGCCAGTTATCAGCAGACTGCGTAGCCGCGTCCGCTCCGTCTGGTTGACAGGTGTTGATGTGATGACAGTCCCCTTGTTCTTGGCTGAGTTCTGACTGTCGATAACGTCTATCGGGATGACCAGGTCGACGCCTTCCCCTGATTCAGCGTCCCATATCTGTGATCTGAGGACTGCTAACCAGGCTTGGTCAAGGTCGTCGAGGAAATCTAATAGATGTGGGAGGTCCTTGATGTCCGGGGGGTACCCAGGTATACTATTCATGACATCACCAGTAAGGCGGAGGAGAAATGTAGTCCGTAAAGAGGTTGATGGGTCGACTGGGGGGATTCGGAGGATGAATGCTAGGAGCTGCTGCATTGCCTCGAGATAAGTGGGGAGCGTCGGGAGTCGGGTCATGGATGGCTCCGACCTGGTTCATATGTTTGGTTTCAATGTGGTTTGGTGAGGCAGTATGTGTGTATGCCAGAGTTTGCAGACCAACCGTTTCTTGTAGGACCCATTGATATCTAGAAACTTGTCTTCGAGATATTCGACGGCTTTTCTGGTTTGTGCTTTGGATAGTGGCCGTGAAGACGAGGCAGCGCGGACATTGTTACTTGTGTCTGTGGTGTGGTTTGATGCGTTAGAATTGGATGACGAGTCTGACGATGACATGGTGGTAATTTGCAAGTTAGCAATGAAGCCCCTGGCAAACAAGGATCAACAACTGATTTTCGACCCATTGCGCGTTTTGCAATATGCTTAAGAAAGAGAACTGAGTACAGTTGGTACTGGTCAATCAAGCCGTCGTATTAAGCCAACCCAATCCGTTTCCTAACTTCACCCAAAGTCTCTTCAGAGCGCAATCTGGCCCGCTCAGCTCCACGAGCAGCCACATCAGCCAAATACTGGGTCTCATGTCGAATCCTCTCAAATTCTGCCCGAGGTCCTTTCAGCAATTCCTCCACCGCGTCCGCAACATCGCTCTTGAGGTGACCGTGCCCCTTGTTCTCATATAAGCGGGCAACCTCGGTGACGTCACTGTCCGAGCACGCAGCGAGGATGGTCAGTAAATTTGAAGTGCCGGGACGGGAGACGGGATCATAGGTGATGCCCTGGATGGAGTCGGTGACCGCTGCTCGTATTTTGGCTTTGATGTGGGCGGCTGTGTCTGTGAGGAGGATACGAGACTGGATATCTGGAGATGATTTCGACATTTTGGAGGTTGGGTCTTTTAATGACAGGATGCGCTTGGATGGGGCTTGTGCACATTTCGCTCAATAGTGAATCCAGGCGATAAAGAGGAGCGCTTACTGCTAACATATAGAGGCAGAGGGAACATTGGAGACGGTGCTTTGAATGTGCGGTTGAATATGTCCGCTAGATCACGCGTTAGTTCTAGGTGTTGCTGTTGGTCTTCTCCAACGGGGACATGGGTGGCTCTGGAGATAGTAAAGGAAACAGATTCAAGTGATATGGGCTCATATTCACCTATAAGCCAGGACATCAGCAGCTTGGAGCACAGGGTAGGTGAACAAGCCGGCATTCAGGAGAGATTCGTCAACCTCGCTTTCTGAACCTGCGTTCCTTGATGCTGCCAATCTCGACTATTGGGGATCAGCGCTTTATCAAACGTCGAGGGATATGCAGACCTTCCATGTTGTCATCCGCCGCAGCTTGCCCATAGGGGTGATACAGTTTAATATCCAGCACAGTTCCGTATGATTAGGGTTCTATTGACTGGTCAGCTTTTTCACCTAAAAAGCGTGTATCAACTTACATGATCTTGGTGAAATACTATCGAGCGGTTTGGATCGATACCGATGGCCAGTATGACAGCCAACATGTCGCGTCTCGCAGCCAACAGAGCAGCAGGATCTTGTGGAAGGGTAAGAGCATGCCACCCGACTATGGAGAACAGCAGTTCGTCCTCTGGTGCGGAAGATTTTTGAAGTTTGACCCAGTTGGACAAGGCACCGAGGTAATTACCCAGCTACACTAGCAATTCAACCAACATAATGATATTTTAGCAGTAAACCTTCCTTACATGAGGAATACCTGTCGGCTGAATTCCGGAGAAGACTACGCGTGGGGAACGCGTCGACGCGTCCTGCACCGCTTGGCTTCGCACGTTAGAGCTAACTGTGAAATTTCTTGTGTTTGTTTCATTTTTAATGAGCTGGTATGTTTTTTTGCTCTTGGTTTGCTGGCGCAGAACCTGATTTAGCTGAAGAGACGCCCGTTTGGAGGATATCATGCGCGAAAAGCAGTTTGAAACTCCGTCGCAGCTTTCCTTTCAGATCTGGTGGGCGCTGCAAAAGTGCTGCAGACATTTTTAACTCTGCCATCTCTTCTTCCCTTTGTATCGCCATCTCTAATCGCGCAAAAGCCTCCTAGCCAATGGATCCACACGCAGCCAATCTTCCAGGTGGAGATAATTTCTACGATGTGACTGCAGTCTTTGAAGAAGCTGCAAGAGGTGACGCCTTGTGTCGATTTGCACCACGGCCGATCTAAAACATGTTCTCTCAAGATATGCAGCCAGGCGGCATCCTCCTAGCCAAGGATTTCACCCTCATGGATGCCATGGCCGCGTTCGAGGTTTGTACTGCACGATTGCCCGAAACACAATAACCCCTTGCTTATGCTACCCCCAATATAGATAGGCGAGCCCCGATTCGACAGCGGCATGGACACCGGTGACGAGCCGTCCATTCCGTTCGATCCGCTGGCACCGCTGCTTCCCGAGGAGATATGCTGGATACTGGATAGATCTCTGGCCTGCGAGGTGAATCAGCACCCGTGCTTATCCCGCGCTCGCCTGTATTCATACCACTGTATTTTTTGTCGCACTCAGATGGAATGGCATACGGGGTACACCCTCTCGCAAACCGTGTTCAGTTTCCTTCATGTGCACCATTTGAGAGATATTGATCCTGATTTTATACCCGGGGACCGCGTGTCCCCGCCGACGGACATTGAGCGTCCGAGAGAACTCGTCACGGTGGTGCTCAGAGCTTGGGCGCTTGGACTGCTGAAGTGCTGTGATCTGGCGTGGAGAGAGATGGACAAGGGGCATATACTTGATGTTCGTCGCGTTGCTCGTTGTTTTACTCTATGGGGTGTTTACCATGATTCTCATTGCAAACCAGACAGAAGACTGGCAGAGCGAGAAATGCGATATCCCAATCGCAGAAGCAATCCCTGTCAGATATGTCATTATGAAACTGGATGAAGCGTGTCACTGGGTCTGCGGCTCTCATCGAGGTGAATACCGCTCCCCTTGCTACGTCTTCTCGCTCTTAAGCTTAACGATTGCGTCCCAGTGGCACCACCATGGCAAGGAGCAATTCTTCGCCGTCTCACTTTACGAAAGGTTTGCACTCTCCCTCACCTCCGTGGCAAAACACCCCATAGTTCGTCTTCCAGACACTCCTGGAGCTGTTCGAACTACAGCAGTCCCGCGGATATTCTAGCCTTTCGCCACTTGTCGATACGGCGCGTTTATTGCTCCAGAGCATCCGATCTGACCCACCCCTGAATCCCCCAGCTGGTTCCCCCGCTCGACTAGCATTCGATCCCCAATTCGCCAGACGCCTTGTGTCGTATGTACCTCTGCATGTCCATCAGCTACCTATACAAGACACTGCTTGGGACATCCTTTCCGGTATGCTCGACTCTTTAGGAGAACTTGGCCTCTTGTCCGGGACGTCAAGCATAGCCACTTGGGAGGTCAGTTGTGCGATAACTTTGACGATTGCTTTTGCTTTTGGCCTCATGTATCTCCTATAGATTGTTGGCCATGTCCGAACGTGGGCACCTATTGCATACAGAGAACTTCCCTTTATTCGCTCGTCGACGCAAGTGAGTATCCCGCAGAACGGGTCGCGCCCTAACTAAATGCATTGTAGTCTGCATTCTACGACGGAACGCTCATTCTGGACCGCTATGCATTCAAACATATCCTAGATCGCTTCTTCATTGAAAACATCGGTATATCCTACGATGCTGTGGCCGCAGAGCTCCGGAGCCGCTGGACAAGTGCGGAAGCTCTTCCGCTTGCACAGATAGAACGAGGCTTAACCCAGGTCGGCCTCATTTCTTTGCTTTGCCCTCAGAGTTGATTCAACCGGGGCGGGATTTAGCTCGTGATTGGGCATGTAAAGGCCTTGTGGTTCAATCGCCCGAGAAGACGACGGCATTGCATGAAAGCGCTATTTGAGTGGCACGAGCTCTACGCTTTCATCGACGACATACACTCGCG
>MU268183.1:0-12987 GCA_021014935.1 Hygrophoropsis aurantiaca
TAAGACTTATTTCAGATATATGGTCTTATTCCAGTCAATCAGATCATGTAAGACAGTCAGAGACAATCAGATATTTTGTAGTTTTTCTGATGTGAAAACGGAAGTGGGGGCCATCACACACTAATGCGTTAATATCTGTATGCACATATCAAGTTTTGTATTGGTGGTCATACTCATCTGAGTGGCAGCGCGATGGCAAGAGCTAATTTTGAGGGGGGATGATAGATAGGGCTGTCTGTGAGTTGGAGTTCTTGTTGACCGTGGTGAATTATTGTCATTTACTACTGTCACGTTACAATCAGTCTGGCATTGCAAGGGTTGAGCGCAATTGTAAGAAAAGTTTGACAAGAGAAGAGTCGCAATTATTAGCTGACAACTAGCGGTTTGCCGTGCATTGTAATATTAGTGTATTATGAGACAAATTATTGGATGTGCATACAATACTGACTTCTTCATTCGATGATAATAAACCTTGGCCAAGTACTGAATAATTTGATTGCCTTTAGTACATGGGGCGGCATACAGATGACGAAAAATATGAATATTATACCGCTCAAATTTAGTGATGGCTCCCACTGGCTCCCACTGGCTCCAGCTGTCTCAGTGCTATACACCTTTTTTGAATCTTGGCCAGAGCGCTGTTGGCTTTGATGGGGCGTTTGGCAGATGATGATGTGGGAAATATTTGGCTTTTAAGGTTAATGTATGAATTTTTCAGTCAACACCTGATAAAGGGGCTATTCTTACCGATTCCACCAAGTTAAGAGGTCCGTAACTTCTTGTTTTTCCTCAGGATCTTCCATAAGGTCAAGTATAGAAGAATAAAATGTTTCTGAGTCTGTGATTATATCTGTGCGCGAAAAAACCGATGATGAACAAAGTGCGAATCGAACCTGATATACTCATCAGCCTGAACAAATATTGATATTAATTCCACTAAAAAGCGCACCTGGGTCGCTATATATGCAATGGAGGAGGCTGTAACTGCCAACATTCCATGGAGGCAGGCATTGCCAGCTCGTGTAGCTTTCGGTTCTTTGTCCACCGAACTTGGGGATGTAAAAACATGTTTGTAAGCCTGTGTGAGTGATATTGAGAACACAACTTTAGTTAAGTTAAGATATACGAACATTTATGAGGAGTCGGTTTTTGAGCAGGCCATTCCAGGGATCATTGGGATTGAATGATTCATGGGCATACAAAAAAATGGGCCACTGGTCACCGCTGACTAGTAGCTCACCGCTTTGAAGACTTTCTTTGACTCTGATCAAAATAAATGAGCATATCTGATAGTATCAAAGTATTAAAACTTACGTTTCATCATCCCAGTTCATCCCAGCAGGACATAATAGTGCACCAGTAATGGGGTGGTTGAAACCACGGTCAACTTTGGAATTACGGCGCAGGGGAGGTTCAGCATTTGGCCGTGAGGCACGAGCCAATCAATTACCGCACTTTTCAATGATTTGGTGTCTTCTCCTCTGGCGCTAGAAGCCCCTTTACCAATCTGAATAAAATTAGCCGGGGTTGGCAGTTAGTGAGACAGTGAGACACCATTTCTGCGACATGGAGAATTTCCTCTTCAGAGCCCTCCTTCAGTCGGTCCAAGAGTCCGGGATATGAATCCAATAGCTTCTCAAATACAAGATGCTCGCGGCGTTCTCTGGTAAAGATGTGAGATGATGAGTTTGGATAAATAAATATGCTCACTCAGTGGAGAAGTCTTCAAATGCGATGTTCTCCAATTGTTCGAGTCGTAAAATGCCGTTCGTTAAGAGAGAAGGATAGTTACACAGGGCAAACACAGTGTGACCAAAGTGTCGGCCATGGGAGACAAGTGGGTCTGATTTTGAGCTAGCCTTCACGTTACTACATTACGTCTCGGAGAAATACAAAAACTCACCCTCTCTTTCGAGGCCCAAGCTGAAGGGCAGATGCTGGAGGTTGGTGGTTTTCATCGGGGGATAGATTTTCGCCTGTCATTGAGTGGGTCGGTTTCAAGTTGTTGTTGGTGATGAATGGTGTGCCTATTATATCATTGGTTAGTAACGAACACAGCCACATCTGGCTTCATTGTCGACAACTGGCACAATCTAATAACCTAAGTGGCCAACAATACTTTCGTATATTACAAATTTCACAGCTACCATTTTATACAAAAATATACAAGCTTCAAACCTTTTTGTCTCGTCTGTGCCCATTTAAGCTGGATCATCGGTTTGGAAATACGTAAGGGGTGGGTGATCCACAACAATATACATTCTGGGGGAAGCGTCAAGCAAAAGAGGGGATTCAGGGTGTTGGGGGAGAGGTATGGGGTCTGCAGCAATATAGTAAGCTCAGTGATAGCGGAAATCACTATATATATTGATATGTACCTGCAGCAATATAGTAAGCTACAGTACAGTCAGTACGTCGAGTACACAAGTAAGTAAGATAGTATAACTCACCTCAGTGATAGCGGAAATCACTGAGGTGTTTGTCCTTCGAGTCAGAATATATACGAGATAAAATTTGCGAACAAGTCATACAGTGTGATAGTGGATCGTGGCACTGCCACGCCAAACACGACACCAACGTTTGGTCTTCCTACAGGGTCTTCAAGCCTGTCACGGTCATGCTCCTTTGAGTCTTTGGTGTAGCCAAACATATGTTCCTTCCTAAAGAATCATGTTAGAAAAATAAAGCTAGCCATAAGGAACGCAATTACCGAACAAATAGTAAATCCCTGGTGATATCCAGCACCGGTTGCAAAGAGTAAAGCATGACGGAGGCATTCTTAACTCGATCATATAGCCTTATAACAGGGGAATTTGGAGTTTTTGCAGGGCTATAACCGAGCGTTTTAAATGCACATTCATAAAACTTGTGCACATTAGACACAAGGGTAAAAAGTGTATATTCGGGCTCACCAAGCCGGTTACAAAGGCCAGTGGGCCAGGCCCAAGGTATCCATGTGGTCCTTGGACCTCGACCGGATAGAATTCAGCTACCGATCGTTGATGAGAATCATCGGTCAAGGGACAGAACAATGTACGATAGCAAATTTCCTTTGCAAATGTAGATCTGGCAATCTCCAAAATTGCTTGTTCAAGTCGCTATTGACGTTGAGTCTCATTATCTTGAAAAAAATGTGAATATTCTTACTGGGGGATGATCGTTGTCTTCTTCACCAATGGGTTCAACATATTTGTCAGAAATGCGCCCGTCTCTTGGGTTGATTCAGTGTAAGCACCGTATGACCAGATTTTCTTCTCCAGGCATTGGAGGAGATAGACAACAAATCCCGATTTTACGGAGATCTGCAACAAGATGGTTGGGTTGACTGATAAGCTACATCAAATATTAACAAGTCGGTTTTCGTGCATAGTGGAATATTTACCAGCATTCGGAATTCATGCCATCCGATACATTTCCCCCCTACCCAGACTGAGGATGTCAGTTGTAAGCTGGGTGTTATGAGAAAAAGACATACTGGGAAGTTGTTGGAGCTGCCCATAATTAGTGCCGCAGTAGTCCATTGATTCAACAAATGATGTTGTGGCGAACCACCGTTGAAATGGACGATCCTTGACAATCTGAAACGGATTTCCTAAGGCACCAGTAATGAGAGACCCATTCATGAAAACCTTGGTGGTGGCCATCACGTGTTTCCATAGATTGTCTGAGTCGAGCCCCAATAAGGCATCCCTGATTGGGTCAGCATCAAATGATTTGTCGTCGTCATCGGTATCAAGCCACACAAGCTCATTTAAGTACAAAGAGGGCTCTGACATGGGCTCTGAGGTGGGGTCTGTGTTTGTTCGATGGCCCGGGGCTGCCATAGAATGAGCATGCCCTGTGCCAAGGGGACCAGACGGGTAAGGATCCATAGTCATGTTGGGGTGGGCACTTGTCTCTCGGAAAGAGCTGGGATTTGGGAAGAAACTAGGACTTGCCATATAATCACTACCTTGGTGGTGTTATGGTGTTGTTGGAATCAAGTTACTTCCTCCCAGGGAGGGGAGGTACTGTTGGGGGTTGACGAAAGATGAGGTTCCTGTGGCAGTTAACGGGGGCTTGTAGAGCATCAGGCCTTGGGGATGTTCAGCTCTGTAGAAGGCGAATGATTTCGTAACTAAATGCAAGTGTCAGGTGGTGATATTGCGGTTATCAAACTGGATGTACCTTCTTTAATAAGGCTGACCAAAATCAAGGAACCATTACGCATTACTGAAAATGATGCCAATGGTCGAACTCCTTGATGGTCTGTGGACTGTCAGAGACGAAAGTTAGTCAATATATTAAGTAAAATTGGATGCCTCACCAATGAATGTACTGGTACGAGAACAGTACCAGATGTCAGTCCCGGAAGGGCAAGTGGGCCATCGTGCTCGCCCAATTCAATGTAGCCTTTGTTAGAGTCTGCAGTGAGGATTTCTTGGGGGGAAAATGGTGATGCAGTTGGCCACTGCAAAGGAAATTATTTGAGACCAAATGCCTGACCACTGATGATTCTTACATAGCATGCGCCCAGAGTTGTTCCTTCTGCTATATAACAGGCAAACTGGATATCCATGCCTAGCGCAGACAAATTTTCCTGCATGAACTCATCAGCACTGGGGGGGATTGTTGAAGCAAGAACATTACACCAGGCTGTAAAAGTCGTTTAGCTTGTGTGGGCTATGTTTTGAGTAAATGATTTGGCTTACATTTTGGACATGGCGAATGATGCTGCGGGTATCCGAAATGAAGATATATTCATAAGTATCCATTGGACTCGGAGATGGTTGGGTGCAGAAAGAAAGAAAAATGAAACATACATATATACGCACTGCAGGAATTGATTTTGCAAAGTCTTGAGTGGCCTCATGTTTTATCTCTAGGCCTCTATAGAATAGATCGGTTTAATCAGTACCATCCATTGGCTTATCTTTCTAGCGATCCTTGCGCATGTCCCATGAAAATCAAATAAGGTACAAAATATTTTCTATGGAATAGGGTACGTATTAGTGGGGACCTTGCTAGGGTTCATTATCATCTTCGTGATAAGCAAACATTTGATCTAGATCTTCAAGAAGGGAGTCAGTACTCCCGTTCCTGTCCTGATCAAAAGGCTCTGCTTCTTCGACTCCCAGTTCAATTTCATCATTATGTGACCCATTAGAATCACCATCATCGAATGAATCAAATCCTTGGTCACCGTTGTCTTCTTGTGAAGGGAGAGAGGACACATGCGGCTCATTACAAGTGTGTCTTGGGGCTGGACTCTGGAACGCAGGGCCACTGGGAATGTGTGAGTACACATGCCCAACACCTAAACCAAAATGATATCGCATTAGGGTGTCCCGATCAACAAAACTGATTAAACACACTCAAACATCAGATGTGTCTCTGAAATTGAAGGCAATATACTCACCAGTTGATGGTGTATTCATGCCAGTCAGCGCCATCCCCAGCGAGGGGGGACATTCCAACTCTATCATTGTGACTCATACCTCTATGGAAGGCGGGTATAATATGGACACATCGCAAGACATCGTCGGGATTAATAAAACCAAATGCATCAACATTGTGCAAAGGTTTGAAGTGAATCCGATCGAGAGTTTGCGCCTCCCAAGAACCAGGGTGAAGAACTTCATACCATCACACAAAAAGGAAGTCCATGTGTCGGGTGTCATACTTGCATCCCACAAATACAGCATTGACGTGATGAATGCCAAGAACCTTAGCATAGCGATAGTGTGAGCCTTCCTTATCGATGTCATTGAGAACCATTATGTTACAATGGTCTGTTCTTGGATTGATAACATCCTGGGCGCGCCGGACATCATATGTCGTGTAGTTGAAACGGGCGATGTTGTGCTTGTAAATTCGGTTGCATTGAAAAAGAACCTGGTTGATGTCATTGGCCAAAAGGTGGCCAGACTGGGAGTCTCCAGCTTTGGAGATTTTACGTTGAAGGAGGTGGGATTTTAAATGCGGCAAGTAATTCTGTTGCATGCATGAGGTGGTGATAGCAAGACATTGGAAGATAATTACCTGAATTGCTGGGTCACCCGCATGGCTGCGCAGGAAGTGTCCAACATCCTTGTAAAGCTTTTCACTGCGACCAATAAAGTGATGCACGCGAGGGTCAGTCGCCATTGCATCAACTTCAGAAGAAATAGAGTCCTTTTGAAGTCGGTTTTTGATACAGCGTATGCGTGCTTGGCGACGTTCAATTTGCATAAGCTGTCGAACAAATGTTTTGCGATCAGTGCAATCATAGCGAGCTTTTCCTGTGCAATGTTCTAATTCGCCCTGTCAGAGGTTATTAGTTAACACAACAGTAGCATATCACTTATGGGGGATCCTACAGATTCGGTGCTATAAGAGTCACTTGTGCCAAAATTCCTTATGCAGGTAACATAGTCCCCAAGCGCATGGAACTTGTATGTTTTCAAGTTGAATTTAACTTCACGACATTGATTTTTACCAACCGTTGGCTGGTTGGCATCATTTGCTTTGCTGGGGCCTGTACTAGTCTGCGTCTTTTCATTAGTGTTGTTTGTGCGGTGGGATGCTGCTTTGGCTTGGCGACAAGTACGTGCGTTCATTTCATGATCAAATTCCTTTGTGTTGTAAAGTGAACATACTTCTGTATCGAACTTGCGGAACTGGTCGCCGAGCATTGTGGTCAATGTGTCAAGAATTTCTAAAGTAAGATCCGAGTGCATGCGGAGCTTCGCGAGACCGTGCCAGTGTGCCATAGTGAACAGAAGCTGAACGACGTGTGCATTTTGTGGGTGGGGAAGGAGGCCATCAAAGACAGGAATAGCGCACTTTTTGGCAAAAGGTAATCAGTAAAGGCTGATAAGTGTGAAGGCAATACTTTACCTGTAGCAAGTCTTCAAAATTCCGAGCTGCCATATTCTTCAACTCAGAAGTATTCGCTTTGAATCGTTGGATGGTTGATTGGCCAAACATTGGTACAAGTCTGTATCTGTGGGGTCAGGAATCAATCCCCAGTACACCACAGGTAAGGCTGGTCATACCTCCAATCCAGCTCGTGAAGGAGATCTTTATCAACAGCACACAAAATTCTCAGTAAATGGGTTAAAAGGGCCAAACCCCTAGTTCGACCTCGTGGAGAAGATCGACAACCAATGCTAGGAACACATTGAAACCGAAGATTGCGAGACGATCTGAGAAAATATTCTATTGTACAAGAGTGGGTTGCAGTAGGAACCTTGCAATGATTCACTCACAGAGTTGGGTACCCATGACTGGGCCTTTAGTAAGTTTTCGATTGGGGTGCTGTCAACACCATAAAAGTTATTGTAGATCAGGGATCTTGCAGTGTTGACTAGTCGTTGGCGTGAGCTGTCAGAGCGCTGGGATGCTATCCGCTGCCGCCTGTCGGAACTACACCCAAGCTGGGCAACCTGGCTCATTGGTACTAGGCACCTTGGGCACGGGCAACCGCCCAGTTGACGAATAGTTGCAATGAGAATTCTGCAGTTATTAATTGATTTACAGCATTAGAATTGATAAGCAACTTACTTCTCCGGATAATCCACAGAATATGTGAATATTTGTGGATAAAATCTGCACCTGATCCCATCACAGCATTGGATTACGGGGCCATGTTCATAAGCTTCCAGGAAATCTGTGTCGAGTAATACCTCCCACTGCGCTTGGAATAGCTCACGCTGGCAATGGGTCGTGCACCCGCAGCTAGCCCCTTTCCCATTGGTATGCTCACAGATGAAGTCCTTAAACGAAGCTGGCAACTAGGTATGCTTTCAGCGTCATGTAGTGTAGTGAATAAAATTGATTTGACCTTCTGAAAATATGGGACGTGATTGCTTAGGTTGCACGACGGTTTACATTGCCGATATTTTGATTCATTCCCGAAGTAAAGATATACCGGCCAAAGCTGGGTTTCACCTAATGTCGTTAAATGCGTAGCGTCTGACCAAAACATCAGTGCAACTACAAATCTTTGCAGATTGCACCCAGGCTCTGCAGGAGAATCCTGCAGCTTGCGGTGAGCATCCATGAAAGCTGGGGACGTATATAGTTCCCTGTGGATGTTGACCTCGTTCGCAAGATGAGGAGCTCTCCATCGTAGCTCATAGGGCTCGTAATGAAACTGTTCATCGTCTGCTGCATTGGCAAGCTTCTCTTTGATAACATCGACGAGGGAGCGATGATAGAGCTCTGCAGCGCAGTAAGGTTGCACTCCAGGCTGGCTACTTGTGCGTGAAAACGGAACTTTGATAGACACCTCTGTTTTGCGCCAACCTGCGTCTGCATCCTCCCACTTGTCTTTGTCACTTGTGCCCAGCTGAGTGTTGATGCTGCGCCATGGTGTGTTACGTATGTCGTCAGGATGTGCCATGGTGTGTTACGTATGTCGTCAGGATGTGCCATGGTGTGTTACGTATGTTGTCAGGATTGAAATCTGGAGCTCCGACGATCTCCACTAGGTCTTTGAAACTTTGCGAGGATTTTTGCACACCCCCATTCCAATACCAGTTACCAAGCTCGAATGACGATCAGTTTGGAAAAGGGTAAAATGCATTCTCCTCGTCAGATTTACGAATGACACCCTCACAGGACCTTTCCATATCTGATTTAGATGTCGGCATTGAACTGAGATTGTCCAGTGTGACAAACTGTTCTGGATCATGCAAGGGGGAAGACGAGGAGAAGAACTGGCGCACGAGATCAAAGAGATTGGGGGATGTACGGAATAGAGTGTTTCTGTCTACATCCTGCATTGAAGGTGATGATTGGGATTCCAGGGGTTGGCTGACGCTGAGCGGTGCGGCAACGGGAGGGGGCTGTGGGAGTACATCATCGTACTGTCTATATCGCAATGGCATTGCAATGCCAGTGTGTCTACCTCGACGGAGTGCCAGGGACAAATCATCTTCTGCGTTGCAACCATTCTCTGCATTTGTCAAAGGGTTCATCGAACCATTGCCAGAAGATGACAAATATGCATGACCGGGATTGGGATCAGAGGGTGCATCAGCGGTGATGTGAGATGAGGAAGCTAGATTTATTGGGCTAGTTTGTGGAGAGTTCTGTTCAGGAGTCGGTTCTGTATCCACTTAATGAGACTGGGTTGCCCGCAGTCTTTTCGTGGACCCAAGAAATTGTTTTGCCTTTGACAAGGCAGAGAACAAACACTTCTTGCCCTTGGTACAGGAATGTTGGTGCCTTGTAAACGCACTTTCCTGATAGAATTCGCGAAGGCAGGTGCAGCGAAAAGGACTGACATGCTGCATGTCCGAGTCCATTGTACTAAAAGACTCCAAGTCAGCTCTCAATGTTGCTGTAGACTAATCAATTAAAATAAACGAACTGACCAGTATGCAGAGCCGAGGCCCAAGAACTTGAAAGGAAAGATGCCCATGACAGCCGATGAGGCCTAAATAAATATCCGTCATGTGGCGCAGTGTAGTAGTAATTGGGATCACAATATAATGACATACATCAATAGTGCAATGCACATGACTGCACGCCATCAGTAGTGGCCATGAATTTCATATATCGGCGCTATTGACGCTACTTGTAAACTGGGAAGTACATAGCGGACGTAACAAAGAAAACCATTATAGATCAATTTGAGTCGCTACTAACTTCACATAATGCCCTCTGATGGGTCTGCGACCCAACATAAGTCTTCACGATCCATCGAAGTCCCATCAGTCATTACAATCTTTGCGAGTGCATTCTTTGGTGCCCTTGACACAGTAAATATTAATCCCGATAAGGGACCCCTCAATACAACGCACTGTGACCCTTTCAAACGGGGAGTGAAATTTCATCTATCGAGTACAGTACATTTTTATACTACAGCGGAGTTTATGTACTAAAAAGGAAATGCTAAAGTTAATTACTTGATATGCATCAAGAGTAAAACTAACGCAGGTCGGACGATATATGTATACTACGTAGATATAGAGGGAGAGGCGTCACACCGATATCCCTTGAACTCCCCACCAATTACGAAGACCTCTTTGCCAATGTGGCTTCGCCATGCGTCCAAGTCGCTCCGAGGTCCTGAGTGCCAACAAATGATATTGGGACAGTATGCTGTAGAGCAACAATGGTGAAAATGACTATTCTGAAAAAACATAAAAAAACCTACCGTGATTTCGCTTGTTCGAAACATCAGTAACCCCCGCTGATAATCCACAGACGTTACAACTCCTGACAAACCACGTTTGTCCCCTTCCACTATGGTCACCGCATGTCCAATGCTCACATCGTTCTCCACAGGTCAACAATACCGCGAGACAGCTGGATTCGCGGAGTATAAAGTGTCTTGTATTGGAGTTTCAAGCTGCAACCCGTAAATTTGAACATTGCATACCTCACGAAATATATCACTTGCCTCGCATCCCGATTGCTTGAATGTCAATGTTTTTGCAACAATGTCAACTATTGTCACCTCGCCTGGCGTGCCATACAACTCTCCCCTCACTACTCTGATCTGGTCGCCAGCTTTCAAATCATATCCACGTTCCTTTGAAAACCGAACAACATGAGGGCTTGGCGAGTAAGTAGTCCACATGATTGGGACCGTCACATTCTGATTTTGCTCCACATTAAAGAATGTAACTTCAGCAAATTGGGGATCGAGCCAAGTGACCATGCCAGACATTCCTATGCTTGGGCCATGAATTACTTCAACAATATCTCCCAGTTGAATTCGGTCAGAGGGTTCTCCGGCTGCTTGAGTGACGATACCAACAGATGACTGTACAGGCTGATCAGGAGTGTAAGATTGGACAAGGTAATCTGAAATTTGGATCTGGCAACGATGAGCCTGCAAATCCAATCAATATGAATCTTAACGTACCTCCGCCTTGGAAACAGTATCAATGAAGGTCAATTGGTTTCCCTCCACTAATATAATATGACCCCACTGATCAGCAGAACCCCGATGAGCGCTACTGCCGAGGGATGGTTGATAGTCTATTGTGCGTTGTCAGTTACACATTAGATGAGACCGTGTTCATACAAACCTTCTGCAATGACACGAATAATGTCCCCAGGGGAGAAGTGTTGCTTGATGTGTGAGATGCAGATGTCGACACTGGAGGAGTCTAAAAGCAATTCTACTACAGCCGTATGTGTTTCCAGTGCCACACTACACAGTCGAGCGAGTTGTCCTTTCCAGGTTCCGTGAAAGATCCGCATGCGGATGCCTTCTCTCCAGAATTGGGCCGCGTATGCATTTAAGGTGGATACACTGGGTCGCACCTTGATTCTCTGTGCAAAGCAATCTGAGCGGGACTCGGGAACGGAACACCAACAACGTCGTCCCTATGCACCCGCAAAAGTAGTAGTCTGCGGATATAAGGATTGCCATTGTGTACCTGAAGTGCATCATCTTCACTGCTTGTTGTGATGGTCCCATCAGGTTGAGAAATAGGGATGTTGAGCAACCGTCGAACATTACAATTGGCTTTAGATTTCTCGGATAACGCCTGACTGGCCAGCTACAAGCAATTGAATAGTGTAGTCCGCCGGGTCGTAACGATACCCGTAAGCAATATCCCTCTTGTATGGTCCTGTCTTCATCCGATACCAAGCTGGTATCTCCATGGGTGGACAGTGGAACATAGTAGGAACCTCCGCAGGTGGCAAGTGGAAAAGTGCTGGAACCTCCAATGGAGGGACGGCAATGTAATTCAAAATGGAACCGCGATGAGAGGGTGGCAGCAACTGTCTCAAGGCAGACGGAGAAGATACTTCGGCATAAAAACGCCCTTGTATATAAGGGTGTCGGAACGCAGAGGTCCCCGCCTGTTGCAGATGGTCAACCAGGAACTGTGTTTGTGCAACTGTGACAAACATATACGATCAGACAATCTCAGACCAGCCAAATGGACTTACCTGGAGTATAAATCATCCACCATGTTTGAGCCAATTCCCCAAGTTGCGATTCATTATCCGTGGAAGATGTTGGACAGCTAATGCTTTGTGATGGTGCTGCAGATGTACCTGGTAATGATGTCCTGGAGTTTGTACTTGAACTCGGTACTGGTCCCTGGGACTGTCGAACACTTTGGAGGTACTCCTCCAGTGATTTGTTGTTCATATACACAGCTCGTTCTTGATCTGGTAGACGTATGAGCT
The DNA here is from genome assembly GCA_021014935.1 of Hygrophoropsis aurantiaca. Classification (NCBI taxonomy): domain Eukaryota; kingdom Fungi; phylum Basidiomycota; class Agaricomycetes; order Boletales; family Hygrophoropsidaceae; genus Hygrophoropsis; species Hygrophoropsis aurantiaca. Next base: position 12,124 of record MU268183.1, read on the forward strand.
CATCTATCAAACGGTCCCAGTATTTGCTCTCTTCCAGATCATATTCAAAATCGATGGACGTTTGCATGCTGTGAAACGATATTTCTCCCTGAGCATAGCTCGTTCTTGATCTGGTAGACGTATGAGCTCATCTATCAAACGGTCCCAGTATTTGCTCTCTTCCAGATCATATTCAAAATTGATGGACGTTTGCATGCTGTGAAACGATATTTCTCCCCGAGCATAGCGTCCCATTACTTGCCATGTAGCAATGTCGTGCGGATCAATTGCTGATGAAGAGATATGGTGATCCGCATTGACGCCAATATTGTAGCGCATGGCAATGTCATCAATCGTGCCATTCCACCTCTCAGTTCCCGCCGAGGAACCCAACCTTGGAGACGAAGCTCGTGCCCTGGGTAGCAAATATCGATCCCGTACTTCAAAGAGCCTGTTTGCTAATGCGACGGCATCATCACCATCGCCAGACCAGAGTGCGCTGTTCGCTTCGCGCCAGTCCTCTGACCAATACTGAGAGCCAAGGTGCTTCTTGATTTTCTCTTCCAGCTCTGCGTAAGTCATCTCCGTCGTAAGAAACTCTTCGAAAAGCTTCCATGGAACGGGATCCGATAGCACACTGTCAGCCGCAGTAGAACCCACTGTTTCTGGTTCATCATTCGGCACAACGGACTGGTCATCTGATAATAATTAATACAAGTCTACAAGAATAAAACTTGGGGTTGCGGCCATTGCAAGCACGCCGGCAGGATACGAGTCCTATCAGTTGGCTGTGCATATCAGCACTATTTGTAATCTGAGAGTGAAATATAATAATACAAACATAAGTTAAATAGTTATATATAGTACTTCCTATTTTCAAGATCT
>MU268184.1:0-12965 GCA_021014935.1 Hygrophoropsis aurantiaca
CTCGTTATGTTCACCGCAGCGATCAGGCTACGGAAATCATCACAAGGTCTGCCATGGGCCCTCGAGCTCATTTGATTTCTACAGAAGCACCTAAACGCAAGGCTCGCTTTCCATTCAGAAGATACAGCCCCTCACTCGTAAATCAGCATAGATTCCTTCACATGCGGTGCCGCAGTGCCCCGGACTTTACCGCAACTTCTATCAATCCCCCTGTCGAACGCTGTTCGCTTCCCAGTTCGTGCAGGCGATTGAACGTTTGACCGTCTTCCATGCACCATGGCACGTACCGTGAGTCGCGTTACAAGTTCTATTCGGTAGGCTGAATGGTCCATATCAGTTCCGCTCGACAGCGTTTGAATTGAAACTCGATGTAGAGTTAGGTTTGCGACGTTACACATGGAACGTCAAATATGATGTGCTTCCATGCACCTTGTCCGCACCATGGGATGTACTTTCCCCCTAAGTCGCGTTGCTTCTGTTCGGTGGGCTAAATGATCCATGTCGCCTGACAGTGTTTGAATTCAAATTCTATAGTCACGTTCGCGACGTTACGCATGGAATGTCAAATATGATGCACTTCCATGCACCTTGTCTGTCCCATGGCACGTACTTTCCCCGTAAGTGTTACTTCTGTTCGGTGGGCTGAATGGTCCATGTTGCCTCACAGTGTTTGAGATCAAATTCTATAGTCACGTTCGCGATGTTACGCATGTAACGTCAAATACGATGTACTTACATGCACCTTGTGTATCTCCGGAGTCGCCACAAACTTTTCGTGTGCTGTCCAAGATGTGTTACCTGTTGCAGATCCAAACTAAAACCAAACTCAAATTTTTGTGCGTATGGGTCTATTCTCCCGAAGATCATTAGACATTGACCTTGTATTGGCGATCTACGGATAATTGGCCTAGCCTCCAAAGCACGCAACACCGTTTCGCTGCGAATAGTCCAAAATGACTCCACTTGTGATCGTGTTCAAGAATAGGCAGATTCAAATCAACAGTCGTCTTGCCAGCGACTTCCACCCATGCTATTGATATTCAATGCTAGAGGGGTTTTGCCATGTAGCGCCGCGAAGCTCAGCCTTCTGCATTTTGCTTTGATAGACTCAACATTTTCTCAAAAATCTCCAGCTTTGTCTAAACGTTCGCAAGTCTGTATTCGCCGACGACGTACTTTAGCACCCTTTATTACTGTGGCGGTAAGCAAATCAAATGTGATCTGACCACGATGCATGACTATTTAAAAGATCTTTCTAGTGGCGGACTCGTCCGCGACTAGATCTGCAAAAATAACATGTACCTTAGCTCGTGCCCGTCTTGCAAACTTGTACACGTCTTTCCAGCGACCCTACTTCTATATGCTTCACACTCAACTATCACGGATGCTCGACAGACTAGGAGACTACCGCTCAACCACAAAAGGACCAAGTGGTTCGGTTCTACGAGTCAAGCTGGTCAAGACTTCTCTTGGCCTCGCTTTCAAAGGAAGGATGTCATCACTGCATCCAGGTGCCGAGATCAGATTTCGTTTGTATGAACCATCAATGTTAAACTTAGCACGATACGCTTCCAGTTGCAAGTCAATCTAAGGTCGAAACACACGATATCGATATCCGCCTGTGCACGACGTCCTGTCTCATCTCGTATCAATTTGTGGGGTTCCATTGTGATGTAGGTCGACTTTATCGATAAAAATAAAAATGTTGATCCACTATCGGACGTTCGGACATTTCATCCTCGTCGTAAAGTTAAGAAATCCGCCGATGCCTACTATATACATCCCCTCCGAACTGCCGTCTAGAGCTGATACGTACGGATTCCACGATACACACAGCTAATTCACCGATGAATGCGTATCATATCATCCCGTCCACCTTATATTTTGATTAAGTTGTTCAGCGATTGATCCCGGCGATGTTGGCGTTGCATAGTGCGACAAAGTCGGCGTTGCATGGCCTGCCGGTGTCCGCGTTATATGGGCTGACGATGTCGCCTCTGCATGACACGACGGTTGCGGGGCCGAATGACTGACGTTTTGTAGCTGGTGCGATTCAGGTTGTTGTCGATGGGACAGTCGTCGAACTACTAGTACGTTTGAAATGCGTCGCCAGAGGCGCCGGAATCCTCTGAGAGGTGGGGTGAGCGAGCTTGCATTTGCAGATGTGGTGGTAAGAGCGACGGAAGGACCGGGCTGATTTTGTGAATGGGATGGGCCAGCCTGAGCGTTGGTTGTGGGCACATTGAGCTCCGGATCCGCATTTGATATCTGTCAAAGAGGGCCCGAACAAGATTCAGTAATAATTAAGGAAAAGGATGTGGTATTCACACAACTAGCATCATCCTGCAGAATGCGAATATAAGCTTCCTGGCAGCAGGTAGAAAGGCGGGAATTGACCTTGGGCACCCCACAACAGATCATGCAGAAGAAGATGCGATCTATCAAGGGGGGGTTTTGGGGATCATACCAATACTCTTCCGTCGCCGAGTGGTACCTCTGTTAAAAGCCATGTGAGTTACTATAGTTGTGTATTCAACGATATGCTGGGGATTAGAAGACTCACATCGTACCCCGGAGCAGGAGCGATCATACCGATTTCGTCGTTTCTTCTGGCATGGCGCGGACGGCGCGGACTCGGTTTTGGATTGATGCCTTGCGCTGAGAAGATTTTTCCAGCGTGAGCTTGGAATGATTGTGTTTCGCGAGTGGCGTTGTGATTATCACGCAATGGTCTGGGTTCATCAGTGGTTTTGCGAGCGGCTTTATGTGTCCGTTGGGCAATAGTTGACATTTGTCTCCGCATTCGGGCTAGTTTTTCGAAACGAGGCGCAGGCCGAGCATCTTCGGAGATCCGAGTCGGTAGATTTGCAGTGGGCTAACATTACCATAAATCAGAGAATATGTGGCATATCCGAAGTCGATTGCGACTCACAGTAGTTCTTGTGAGACCCTATTGACAGCCAGCGCATAATAATGTCAGTGATGCGACTTTAATATAAAATTGATGAAACTTGCGGGTAGTTGTGGTTGTGCGAGAGTCGGAAGCTTATGATACGATGTTATTGTGGTGTAAATGTAAGGAAAGAAACATTTACATCGGGCGAAAAATCGAAGAAGTCGTCAGCAAGTCTGTCTGTGGCCGATGTTTGATTCGGGCGCTGCGACCCGGCATGCAGCTGGGAGTGATAGTGGTAAGGATCGATCATGTCCGGTATGAAGTACTAATTGGATTGGAACGCACGTTTAGGATTGATGAAGATATGGAGCTTGCGCGGGGACGGGAGGTGCTCTACAGGAGGAGATATGTTTATCGTACAGCGGCATCAATGTGGAGTAGTAAGACTGACAGGTAGTAGTGGTGCAATGCTTGTGGTGGGAGCGGGGGCCCGGGGGATGGTGGTGTGATCGTCGAATTGGGGAACATCCCACAGATAAATGTTGACTGTGCTTCCTCCGACGATGGACCGGCCATCCGGGGACCACCCAACCGAGACAAAGGGGAGATTATCTTGAGTCCGCAGCGAAGCGCCGGCCTGTCGTCGCCGCTTGAGATCCCAGACGCGCACTGTGGAATCTTGTGACGAGCTTGTTATTCGTTGACCATCACGACTAAGCGCTATCTGGTGAACCCAATCCTCGTGCCCCAGAATCGGATCGCCGAGTTGTTGTCCAGTTGCAGCATCCCATACTCGAATTGATTTGTCGTATGATGCGGTGGTGAATTGTTGCCCGTCGAGAATGTAAACCAACGCCATCACTATACTTGGGTGTGCTTTGAATGGACTGACAACTGTTTCACCTGTCGCCACATCAAACACTCGTACCCTCGCTGCATCCCCGCTCCCCGACCCCGCTGCGAGTTGTGTCCCGTCCGGTGAAAATGCCAGGCACAATACAGTGCCGCCCAACTGCAGTGGATCTCGAATCTGCTCTCCCGTCTCTGCATTCAACAGTACGATTGCCAAGTTATGGCTAGCCGCAACCAACCGGCCGTCCGACGAGTATGTCACACATTGCCCATCCACCTCACTCTTCTCTTTTTTCCACATCACCGTTCTGCCCTCTAAATCCCACAGCACAACTCCGTCGCCTCCGCTCACCAGCCTCCGCTCATCGGGAAATAAAGCCACACTCCTCACCCCAAAATCGTGCATCAGACTCTCACCCACTTGTTTCTCACTTTCTACGTCCCATATCCGAACCGTTTTGTCGTACGATCCGCTGATTATACGCTTCCCGTCGTGGAAATATGCGACCGACCATACCTCATTAGTGTGTCCCTCGAAAACCTTTGTCGGAAGACGCGGTGCTGGATCCTCAAGTTCGGGAGATGCAGACGTCGACATGGCGCGAGTACGGGAGGGGCGCAGCTATGTGAAGTCGAGGTAGAGATACAGTTAGGGAAGAGATGCAGCTATGGGAGACCGGTGCGCAAACACGAGTATCGCTTGCTTCCTGTAAACACGTTGAAAACATGCTGTTCAAGGCACATCCATGTGCTTCTTCTGGCGCCCACATACGTTTAAATTGATATCGCTGCCATGCTTGCTGTCTACCGCTCATTATAAACTACTCTCCCTCTTGTCAATATGATCTATTGCTTAGCGTTCTCTTCAAGTTGACCAATACGAATCACAATGCTCGCAGTTTCCAAGCTCCCGACATTGAAGCTCATGTGCCGCTCGTGGATACATCAAGTAACTGTTTTCTGTCAAGTTATTGCATGTAACCCCGATATGACGCGGGCGAGCAGCCGTACGTTCATGCCAGATACTGGCGTGGTTAATGATATTAACTCCAGCTCGAGGGTTCGGAGGTCAGATGCGTTTGGCGCGGGTGCATAAGTAATAACGTTGGCGAATCCCTAGACGTGTTTGAGGCGAGAGAAAATGTCGGAACGCGAGATATGGTTGGCCCAGGGTACATCGGGTCCCTTGGCATCCCCCGCCACGAAACTACCAAAAAAAAATGCTAGATTAGTTGATATCTAATGTTTAGTGTTGAATCAAGGCTATATTTACACATGATGTTCTGATCGTCCATCGCACACGTCCACTGTGGTTAGCAGTTGTCGACATTTAATTGCGATACCGTCGCCTTGGAGAGTGAGTCATTCTTGCCAACTTGCAGCGCAGCATATATACGTATAGCGACACCAAAATGCGCATTATCGAATCGGTATTGACAAATCTTCATGTTCATTCGGTGATCTTGGTGTTCACTACGCTTGGGCCCCGCATCCCAGTGCATTATTGACGTCAGAAACGAATGCACGGAACGCTAAAATAACAGTCCCAAAGCGTACCTATTACTTTGTTGTCTATGATTCGTTGTCCTATGCCATCCCATCCTATATCCTCGATATGTTCCATGAATCCCGTCCTGAGCGCATTTCGTTCGTCGTCTAGTAGATACGCCCCGTGTATCCTGCAGAGCCACGATCCATCCCCCTTATCTTATCGACGACTTTGTATCAGCTTATCCTGGGCAGCGCGTTTGGTTCTCTCTTCACTTGGTCATCTATGGTTCGATCCTTTGAGCAATATAGGCGCAGGCGAGGAAAATGGAGAATGAGGGATCCTTGATATTAGCTTGGGGTATGGGTTGGACGGTTGAAATTCGTAGTTATATATGAGTATGTCCTGAGGTCTGCGGCGGATAACTTAGAGCGTAGAATTGTGTGGTTGTGGTCTAATCACAGAGTCGAATTTCAAGTCACATAACGAGAGGAAGGTGTCGGTGTGTTTGGTCCTGTTAGTCTAAGTGACTTTAGAATCCAAAGCTCTTGCTTACCTAATAATATAGCCACAACACTCACTCCCTTTCAACTTAAAGTTGATTCAATGTTTCTATTCCAGAACGCTCAAACACGTCACATCTCCTTATGACGGCACTCTGTGATATTCTAGTCATTTACAGACACGACTCGTAAGTCTGACCATGCACAGCGGCATCCCCCGCGCTGCATCTCCGGGGTCGATTAATGGTTTTGGCGTGATTGCGTCTGAGGTACATTGTTCTTGGACTCGGCGATCTCATCCACCCAATACACTCATGGCCATCCAACCCACGCATGATATAATATCTGCGGCAACATTAACAACGCACATTATCTATCTTCCGCTCGATTTGTCCCCGCCGTTGTTCAATGATTAGAGCGCAGAGTAGGCAGGCCCTTCGTGCCGCTGCTTATCGTATCAAATCCTGGTCACCATCAGGCTGCATCTTTCACGCTGACGGCTTCTCCGAATCCTCAAGTTTCTCCAACCGAACTTTCATTAGACTGACTACCAGCACTACTAGTCACATCGCACCTACATAGATGGCTCGTCCTTATCGCATCCACTTCCTGAAATTCCGATGCCGCTCTACTCGATCTTGAATTGAATGCCCTCCGCAGGTCATATTGCGCCCTTTGGCAATTATTCCCGTCCATTCAGCTTTGCGTTAATCGCTGACCTGACTCAAGAGGGCCAACTAATTGAGAGAACAAAGCTGCATCATGATAAAATGGGTATGTTTCTTAACCTACCGCAGGGGTAGATGCTACATATTATCGATGCTACGGCAGTGTTCTCGTGGTTGAGATTTGATTATCAACAATTAATTTTTCACCGAGCAAAGGCAATGGATACACGCACGAGTCTCTTAACCGCCATCCTGTATGTATCAGTATCAAGTCTCTCGTGGTCAGTGTTCCCTGATGGCCACCATTTTGTATCGCGCCGCCCCGTGTGCATCCAATCTTACAGTGAGTCGTTGTGTTAATATTGTAGGTCTGCTGAACGAAACACCCGAACGTGTAGCTTGATGTATGGGTCGATGTGGTTGGGTTAAAATCTCAATTAGAAGATTATCGAACAACACCATTGGAAGCTATGTGGATATATCATCCTGCAATCCATCGCTTTAGTCTACATCGCATCTATGACGTTCCGTGTGTACACGCGTAATGCAAGTCGACTTAACGATCATAATAATAATATACTATGGAACGTTCAAACATTCCATCCTCATCGTAAAGTTAACAAGAAGTGCCAATACTATATACATCCCGTCGTCGCTGCCCAGGGTTGAAACGAATTCCACAATACGCGCAGCGAACTCACCGATGAATGCATAGCATATCTGACCGTCGACTTTATACTTGATCGTGTTGTTCCACGACTGATCCTGGCGACGTTGGCGTCGCATATCCTGACGATGGTGGTGTTGCATAGTGTGACGATGCCGGTGTCGTACAACCTGACGACTGCGGCGCTGTGGTATGGTACGACGGTTGTGGTGGCGCATGATTAATGTTTTGCAGCTGATGCGATTCAGGTTGTTTCCGATGTGACAGCCGTCGAACCACATTTGAAATGCGCTGCCAGAGGCGCCCGAATCCTCTGAGACGTGATGCGGGCGTGCTTGTATTGGTATTGGCAGGCGTGGCGGTATTAGCGACCCAAGGATCGGGCTGATCTTGTGAATGAGATGGTCCAGCGTGAGCATCTGGAGTGGGCACGTTGGGCACTGGGGTCGCATCTGCATTTGTTATCTGTCAAAGAGAGTGCAAATGAGTATCACCGAACTTCAAGCTCATCACAAAGACAGGAATATAGTATTTACAAAACTAGCATCGTCCTGCGGAACGGCGATATGAGCATTCTGACGGGTGGAAAGAAAGATGAGGATTGACCTTAGGCACTCCACAACAAATCATGCAGAAGAAAATGCGGTCAATCAAGGGGGGATTGTTGGGATCGTACCAATACTCTTCAGTTGCAACTTGATACCTCTATCAAAGGTCATAGATTACTCGTGTCGCGTACTCCAAAACAATCCTGGGGATTAGAGGGCTCACATCGTACATAGGAGCAGGAGCTATCATGCCGGTTTCTTCGTTTCTTCTGGTGTGGCGCTGACGGCGCTGACGAGGGCGTGAATTGTTGACTTGTCTCGGCTCGGAAGTGTTCTCTTCAGCGGCATTGCCTTGGGATTTCTGCGCCGCATGAGTAGTCTTGCTATTGTCACGAGCCTGCAAGGGGTCATCGACATTTGCGAAAGAGGGCTTGCGTGTCCGTCGCAAGGTAGATTTCGTTAGCCTCCGAATCCAAGATCGGGTTAATTGTCCAAATCGCGATCCAGACGTTTGCGCGTCCACTGGTGCGTCTGCGGCGATGGCTTTTGATGGCGGGGTCGTTTGACTCTGCGGCGCATGGGACTCCGGTGCAGTGATCGCCAGCGTCTAGGTGTAATTTATGATTATTGAGCCTTGCTGATGAAGGTGATGGAAAATATATGACACTCACGTTGGGAACCGCCTGAAAGATCAACAGATCAGGGATTAAAACAACGAGAAGATATAAAAATGTACTGGGATCGGCAGCGATGAATTCAAAGTCCTGCGCCTGCGCCGCCTTTTCCGCTTCTGTGCGGGTTGCGTGCCATCTGCGGGAAGCTGAAACGGTTGTTAGTACACGAGTATACGCAGAGGAAATGCAACTTACGTCCAACACTGAATCAAATGATTCGTTCGTGGGGTATTCCCGCTGGTCGTCGTCTTCACCAGGGCCAGTATTCGCTTCGGGAGATTGGGAAGGCGTAGGTGACGATCCGGCAGGCAGCTGGGAGTGACAGTGGTAGGAATCAATCATTGGCGGCGGAATAAGTAATGAGATCGGAACGCACATTTAGAATGGATGAAGATATCGAATTTATACGGGGGCGGGACGTGTTCTACATAAGGAGGTAGGTTTTCATAACGCAATATCGTGAATGAGTGCAGTAACACGTACTAATACTGGCGGGCTGTTTGTAGTGGGAGCAGGAGCTTGGGGGATCACAGGGTGATCGTCGTGTGGGGGGACGTCCCATAGACAGATCCTGCCGCTCAAGAGTCCGGCGATGATGGAGCGGCCGTCCGGGGACCATGAGACCGAATAAAAGTCGTAATTGCCTTGAATTCGCAGTGGAACGACGATCTGCCGCCTCGTCTTCAGATCCCACACACGCACCGTAGAATCGGTTGACGCACTTGCTAGTCGTTGACCATCCCGGCTACACGAAATCTGCCGAACCCAACCCCTGTGCCCCAGCATTAAATCACCGATTTCTTGGCCAGTTGCAGCATCCCACACTCGAACGGAGTGGTCCATGGACGCGGTGACGAACTGTTGCCCGTCGGGGGTGTAGACCAATGACATCACTCCGGCTGTATGTGCTGTGAATGTTCCGACAACTGTTTCTCCCGTCGCCACCTCGAACACTTGCACATTCCCATTGTATGACCCCGCTGCAATTCGTGTCCAATCCGGTGAAAATGCCAGGCAGCGCACGAAGCCGCCAAGCTGCAGTGGCTGTCGAATCTGCTCTCCCGTCTCCGCGTCCAACAGTACGATTTCCTCGTTATGACTTGCCGAAATCAACCGACCGTCCGGCGAATATGCCACATGCTGCCCATCCGTCTCATCCACCTCTTTTTTCCATACCACCGTTCTGCCCTCTAAATCCCACAACACAACTCCCCTGCCTCCGCTCACCAGCCTCCGCTCATCGGGAGATAAAGCCATACTGTGCACCGGAAAATCGTGCACCAGACTCTCGCCGTTCTGTTTCTGGCTTTCTACGTTCCATATCCGCACCGTGTTGTCCTTTGATCCGCTGAAAGTTATACGCTTCCCGTCGCGGAAATAGGCAACCAATTCTAGGACACTAGTGTGTCCCTCGAAAACTTTTGTCGGAAGACGCGGTGCTGGATCCTCAAGCTCGAGAGATGTAGACGTCGACATGGCGCGTGTATGGGAGGCTTCGTGAAGTCGAGGTAGAGATGCAGCTAGGGAAGAGATGTAACTATGTGAGACCAGCGCGTGAACACGAGTGTCGCTTGCTTCCTGTAAACACGTTGAGAACACGCTTGTTAATGGCACGTCCATGTGACTCAGGCGCTTCTTCTAGCGCCCACATACATTTGATTCAATACCGCTGCCGTGCTTGCTGTTTACCACTCATTATAGGCGATCTACGTACATGCATGCGATTAAAAGCGCTGAATGCGATCGTATACCCGCACGACGGAGGGAGCGAGAGCTTGGACAAGAGACTCGGCAGCAGGATTGGAGGGAAATCGGGAACAGAGGGTGCCATGGGTTCGTCTACCGCGCTCAGCCGGCTTTATTTCCATTCCCATTCATCCGTTGACCCGCGCACCCCACAATCCTCCACCGACCCCTTGACCTGCGCGCTGAAGTGCGCCAACTCTCGATATCGATATCTCCTCGGGCTGAGGAGTTGGTGGGCTGCTTGCGTTGCGCGGTGTGGTTTTTGAAGGTGTGACATCCATATGAGTTGGTATTGTGTATCGGATTCGTATAAGTGCGCTCGAGTCTGTGGCCTGGATCTGAATCGTCAAGATGAGATTGAGCACTTCAAATTAATCAACCACGACATCGTGAAAGACGTACCCGCTATGTAAACCTGCATATCCTCATCACATGTCACAACCCCCGGTACTTCGTGAACTGCCAGCATCCCCGTTCTATTCAAGTAATTTACTTGGGCAGGGCGCGGACAGTGTAGTGGTTGAGGGCACGGGTCCAGGGGCTGGGAAAGAACAGATCCGAGCGCTGCCCAATGGCGCGTGAAATTTAGCAGCTTGAGAGTCAGATGTGGTATACAGTTGATTCTACTAGTATTCCATTTACTCGAAACGAGCCGTGTCGATGGTAAGGGCGTTCGCGTGCTATAAAGACGTGTACTATGTTCAAGATATGACATTGTCGTTATCGGCTCAGAAGACGGTCGGTCACTCGAGGGACGGACAGGAAGAACAGAGGCTGTCACGGCGGTTTTGGGATACTTGGAAATTGAAAGCCCATTGATGTTGCAATTGGTTTGTAGTGGCTAACTTGCTGCGCCGAATATATACGCACAACTACAACACCACGAACATTTTCGAATCAGCGCTTGTAAATCGCCGATATGTTCAAGTCCATTGTGTGCTCGTTGCACTTGGGTCCTGCATCGAGTTTGGGCTAAGTCAGAATATTGATATCAGGAACGAATCCATGGAACGCCAAAAGATTGGTCCCAAGGCATACCTATTGCTCTACTGCCAGCGGACGCTGCTTTTTGCCAGCCCACCCTATGTCCTTGATACGTTCCACTGTTTCCGTCGTGAACCCATTCCGTTCGTCGCCTAGTGGACACGTCCGTTTATTACTGCACATGCTAGCCGCGTTCCATCCTCCGTATCAGGTCAGTGAATTGCACTAGATACCCCACGATAACGGGCGCGGTTCTCTTTAACTTGATCATACATGATACAGGCGCGGGCGAGGAAAATTCGATTCTGGACGATGGATCCGTGTTGCAGTAATTCTTGAGACGGACTTCAGGTGTGGGACCAAGTAGTTGAAATTGAGAGTTCTATAAGACTATGTACTGTCTGCAGTGGAGAGCTGGAACGGAGAGAAGTGTGTCCGGTAGAGTCGAAGTCAGTGTGTGTTTACTATTTAGTCCTGTTAGGATCCAAAGCTCTTGCTTACCGAATGCAACCAGCACGTGGCTTCCAAAATTCAATAACTCCGACTCGACGGCGGCAACAGTCTTGGAATACTGGCGTGCAATCTCTTATCATTGAGCAGTTTTCTCGCAGGCGTTTCTTTTTGCAATATTTTGTTGACATTGACAAACCGTAAGTTAGTCGCGATCGATCCAGATGAACTTCCACAACTCGTTGACCAGAAAAATTTCACACCCACCATTGACATCCTTAGCCGCGAACCCTTAAAAGAATTATGGAGAACAATCATCCACAAACAACAGCGCCTACCTTTTGGTGGTGATCAAAAGAAACAAACCAGCTATCAAGTACGATTAGACATCCCATGGCGCTGATCGCGGATGATGAACAAACGGCGAGGCGTGTGTGCGGGCTAGTCGTAACTGTCAATGGATTCGATAGGACTTCGTTGTTGGCTAACTCGAACTCTTTTCCCCGCGTCGGCGAAATCGATAATGTAGGTCACAGTCGTAGTCGATACCACGCTATCATCAAGCTCATTGCACAGGGCCAGCGTAATGCGACGAACGTCAAAATTGTTGACTGCGAGCTTAGACATACCCCGACGGCCATGCTTTTCCATACCCAAACTCAAACCTGCTCCACTCTCATCCCTCATACTAACAGTACACCATTCTTCATCATCCCATACCTATCTATGTCAACTTGCTGTAGTGGGTGCGGAGAGGCCCGCATGTGTAATCAAGAAGCGCAGTTCCGATCTACCGTGCGTTGCCCCCAGCCCCCGCTCCACATTACCGCTCCGACCCATGGGTACAGACGAATACTCCTTCGCAAAACTCAAGGGTCCACGGAACACAGGGGTGTCATCTGACGCAGCGGCGTCCCGTACGTTCACAAATAAATCCAAGCCCCACCGGATTCGCAAATTCACACCGATTCGCAAATTCACCCTGCCCCGCCCCATATCTGGTCCTCGTCTATTAATGAAGCCCTCGCCCGGTGCCATTGAGCTCGATCACAGAGCCTGGAACTGACGGGCTGCCGGCCATCCTCCTCCCACTCGCTGATCGTGAGGACATGGCTCTCGAGGTTCGTTCGTTCTTGTCCTTTTCCTCTCCTTTTATTTCACGCATTGATTGCCATGGTCCGGCTCCTTGATACAAATTCCTTCGAACAGGTCCTATCCACCATGCTAACTCAAATCGCTCGCACACGTCGAGTGGCGATGAGGGAAGCCAGCGCACGGCCAAAACCGCTGGGGCGATTTCCGCAATCGCTCGCGCAGACACCAACTGAGGGCGACGGCCTGGATCGCGCGTTCCAAAACACATCTTTGAGCCAAACTCGGCATTACGCTGAGCGTGTGCTGTCTCTGTCTACTGCATGGTTGCTATCTATCAATTAATATCTTGCTCTTCATATCAACCGACACGAATCAAAATGCTCGCAATCACCA
>MU268185.1:2533-12947 GCA_021014935.1 Hygrophoropsis aurantiaca
TTCCGAGCCGTGCACATAACCAGATATCTGTAAGCATCATATCTGAGTCAATGTTGCACCGTTGATTGTATCAATATCCCCTGGTTTAAGACAATCCCCATAGCGGCAGTAAGCTCAAATTTACATTCCACATCATATATAGCATATTTCAACCTTGTAACTTGCGACCTACAGGTACCGTTAAGGCCATCAATACTCACCACCACAAAACTGAAATCGGGTCCAAAATTTCCGTCTACGGCAGCCTCTTCTCCCAGCAACTTGTTTGGCCGCATCGGCTCACGTTTTAAACGCGATACACATGCCCCGGAACCGATTGAGATACAGCCGCCTCCTCCCAGAATCCCCAAGTACCCTCCGGTCGCAAAAGTGGCATTAGGCCAGGCCGATAAGGTCGGTATATCTTCCACATTTCCTTTCGGTTATCTTACCCGTCACCCCTCGAATACAGCGCTTGTACATGGACGAATCCAAGGACAAGAGGCCCGGCGATGGGGAACAGGAGGTTCTGGAGGATATAGACATCAATCGTTGGGAATTTTTCTGCGCGATGATCGAGTCGTGTTTTTCATGCTGCAGGAACTCGAACGCTCATCCGCAACCGCCTTGCCATGCAGTGCCGCAATCGTCAGGCCATGCATCGCCTCAATCGTCAGGCCATGCAACGACAACACTGCCAAGCCATGATGCGCCGCAATCATCGGGTCGTACGACACCGGAATCGTCACGTTATGCAATGCCGATTTCGTCACACTATGCGATGCCAACATCGCCGAGATCAGTCACTGAACAACTTAATCAAAATATAAGGTGGACGGGGTGATATGATATGCATTCGCTGATGAATTAGCTGCGTATATCGTGGAATTCGTATAACTTCTAGACCGACGAGGCAACGTATATAGTATCCGCAGACTTCTTGTTAACTTCACGATGAGGATGAGATGTCTGAATGTGTCATAGTATATTGACATTGTTATCAATGAAGTCAACTTACATTACGCGTGTACACATGGAACTTCACAGATACATCGTGGACTGGCGGTGGATGCGGATGATATACACATAGATTGGAGTGGTATCGTTACACTCGCAAACGAATGTCGCCTGTATAAAGTGGTGTGTGTAGACCATTCAACAGCCCTCGAATTGAAATTGTAATCTGACGATACCGGCGCATACACCAAGCTTCACTGGCAGACTTTTTAGTAGAACTACATGACTGACAAAATAACCACTCACTATAGGCTCAAACATAAGTACACGCTGCAATAAGAGTGGTGATCGTCACGGAACGCTGGCTACGAGAGACTTGATGGTATGGGGGCGAGGGATAAGAGTCACTTTCAGACTCGCGCAAAGTGGGACGATACTGGCAGACTTTTTAGTCGAACTACATGACTGGCAAAATAACCACTCACTATAGGCTCAAACATAAGTACACGCTGCAATAAGAAGTGGTGGTCGTCACGGAACGCTGGCTACGAGAGACTTGATGGTATACCAGTTGTAGACTCTCGATCGAGTTCCAGTGGGGGATACGTGTGCCCCCCGCCGCAAGGTCGCCTTTCCTTCTGCGATCCTTCATTATCCCCGTCTCGCCTCCACTTCTCCCCTATTAACACTTTAGGAAAACACTTGAAATGTAAACGATCATACTGATACAATCACATATGACACTGGCTCTTCTCCGATATATCGACCGAGAAAGGCAGAAATGATCTTTTAATATATCTTCTGCGCACGCTGCAGCTGAGATGTCGATTCCCCGATACCGGGATTCTGAAATACAAAAGCAGAAGATGAAACCAGCCCGTAGGCTCGCATGTAGAGATATGTGGCAACCGCTTATGTTTCAGACATTCAGAGTCTGATTCAGCTATCATTTGTCCTCGAACAGGTAGCTGATCTCGGGTGATACTTATATGGCTGCACAGAACTAAATCTTGATACCGCACTGCTGACCGC
The DNA here is from genome assembly GCA_021014935.1 of Hygrophoropsis aurantiaca. Classification (NCBI taxonomy): domain Eukaryota; kingdom Fungi; phylum Basidiomycota; class Agaricomycetes; order Boletales; family Hygrophoropsidaceae; genus Hygrophoropsis; species Hygrophoropsis aurantiaca. The sequence continues at coordinate 4,502 of MU268185.1, forward strand.
GGGTGCCGTGCTCACATTCGATAGACGCATTGGAGAAGTGGATGCGGTCGAGAGGGCTCGACACATTTAGTATCGCTTAGAAGGGAAAAGCTTGAGACGTGTGCGCATGCGATTCAGAAGCCCCTGCACGGTGCATGCAATCATAACGGATTGGATTACTTGAGATGAGTTGTGTTGACGAAGCGGAACCGGAAAGGCCACCGACAGAGGCAGAGGTCTCTGAATACTTACTTAAAAGTCCTTTGCCGTTGATTTGCAGTGACTACAATAAGCATCGAGGCGGCCGTGGTGATAAATCGATGAGAGGAGCGCACGCGCTTCGCATCGACACCGAAAGGATATGCACCGACCAGAAACAGTATCGGCATGTCGTTGAGTTCAGCACGTTAGGCTCGGTGAGCAGTCGCATCGACTCTAAGCCGAGTTCAGTGAGTAGTCGTATGGTTGGCAGCGTTTAGACCTGAGACGGCCGCAGCGGTTTGGATTGGAGTTCGATGCCACGTGTGACGGATTATATAATTGGGACAGCTGTCGGCGCGCTTCAACTTGACGAACACCGTTGAACTCGAAAGCTGGATAGACAAGTAACCTTCCCATTCGTCAATCCTACCATCCAATTCACGCAAGATACAGCGCGACGTTATCAGCACTGGTATATATGTGTAGAGTGGTAACCAATAATTCATCCAACTCATACCAAAAAATGCACGACGCAACCAAAAATGAAATCCACATCCATACCATTCAATGATCAACACCACCAACTCCTCAACACCTCTCAACGTCAACCTTGGACTGATCAATCACATCCACCCACGCTAGGTCCCAGTCACGAAGTATCGGGGTTCGCGCTCCATGCGCCAAACAGGCAGCGCACAAATGTGTCGGCGTTTTGAAGGGTCCGGGGTGGGCGAGTACACAGATGGATGGGAAATAGAATTAGATTGACCGCGGTAGACGAATCGCATTCACATTTCCCGTTCCATCAGCAGAGTCACCCAAGCATGTATAGATCATCTGCCCCAGGCTCACAGCGCTGCATCTCCCAACCCAACTCGCCCTCATTCCCCAGTTTCAAATCCGTTCCCGTCCAGCTTTCGGTACCGTGCCCCCAATTCCAGCACTGTCCGCGCCGGCCCTCAATGCCTTCTATGTGCCTTACTTCCTCGGGTCTTACTTTAAGTTCTCCTCCAAAGTACTCAAGTTACTTGGATAGGACACGAGTGATGCTGGCGGTTCACAAAAGTATTGGGGAGCTGTGATGTGTGAGTTTACAATGTGTGTACGTCTCTCATAATGTCGTGGTCGATTAACCTGTGCAGAATCTCATCTGAACAATACGGATCCAACACACACTCGGACTCGAGAGCGTCACAGGATCGAAGTATGTCTCCATTCACCCTCCTCTCGACTCTCGGGGCTGGATCTATCCCTTGCATTCGTCGTATGATGATTGACCGGCACACTACCTTCTCCGAGTCTTTTGAATAAAACTAGCTTTCTATTTCCCATTCACACCCCCACTTATTCATGTATGTTTGATGTGACGCGCGAGTATACGTGCCAATAATGGCAGACACCAAATCAAAGATGAATCATTCAACACAACCCTTGCCCTGATTCGTTTCAACCACCAGAGTCGAACCAGAGTCGAACCAACATAACAGCTATACCACGTCGCTGACTTTTCGGGGGACTAACGCCAGCCACGAACTACATACCACTGTAATATTCCGATTGGATAGTGAGCTAAACTTTTGTGCGCTCGTAAGTTCGGTCTTGTCGCGCTCAAGTTGAAGCATCCGTGCGAAGTGGTAGACAGCTGGCATAAGTAGATACAATGTCCCTGTACAATGAAATCGTAATTATATATGTTCCTCCCATGTCAATATACCAGTACTCGTAGCTACCCGTCATCGCCCTGAGCGTCCGAGCCCTTGCAGCATGAGAAACACTGCTCGATCATCGCGCAGAAGAGTTCCCAGCAATTCACGTCAATATCCTCCAAAACCTCCTGTTCCTCGTCGCCCGGGCCGGGTTTCTTGTCCTTGGATTCGTCCATATACAAGCGCTGTATTCAAGAACGACGAAAAACATCCAGTGAGACAAGATTGCAGAACAGGAGTGTAGCAAATTATACCAACCTTGTCGGCCTGGCCTAATGCTACTTTTCCAACCGGCGAGTATTTCGGGAGTTTGGGAGGCGCCCGCGGCTGCATCTCAATCGCCTCCGGGGCATGCTTGTCGCGTCTAAAACGTGAACCGATGCGGCCGAACACGTTGGTGCTGGAAGAGGGAACTGATGTAGATGAGATCGTGGGTCCTGTTTTTGGTTTTGCGGCGTAGGGTATTGATGATCGTAACGGCACCTGCAGACCACGAGTTACAAGATTAAAAAGTACTATATATGATGTGGAATATTCGTTTGAGCTTACTGTGGCGATGGGAATGGTCTTAAAGTAGGAGAAGTGAGTAAAATCGACCGTGCAACATTTGACTCGGATATAACACTTACAGATATTTGGCTATGTACACGGCCCGGAAGCTTATGGGGCAGGGAGTTATTCAAGCTGTCGCATGAGTGGAAGGAAAGAAATACGTACGTCAGGCGAAGAATCAAAGAAATCGTCAGGAAGTTTGTCAGTGGCTAGTGTCTGATTCGAGGGCTGTGATCCAGCAGGCAGCTAGGAGCATCAGTGGTAATAATTAATCAATGCTAGCGCTGAATATTGGATCGTAACGCACATTTAGAATGGACGAAGATATTGAATTTGCACGAGGTCGGGACGATATCTGCAAAAGGAGGTATGCCTTTCGTATGGTGACATTAGTGAGTGAAGTAGCACTTACCGGGAGTGGTGCGATGCTTGTGGTGGGAACGGAAGCTTGAGGAATTGCAGTGTGGTCATCAAGTGGGGGAGAATCCCACAGATAGATGTTTTCTTTGGTTGCGGCGACGATGGACCGGCCATCTGGGGACCATGCGACTGAAAAAAAGTCGCGACTGTCTTGAGCCTGGAGTGGGCCGCCGATCTGCCGCCTCGTCTTCAGATCCCACACACGGACTGTGCGATCGTCCGACGCGCTTGCAAGTCGTTGGCCATCGTGACTCGGCACTATCTGCCAAATACTCCTCTCTTGCCCCAGCATTGGATCGCCGATTTCTTGGCCAGTTGCAGCATCCCATACTCGAATGGATCCGTCGATGGATGCGGTGATGATTTGTTGCCCGTCAAGAGCGTAAACCAATGACGTTACTGTTTTTATGTGTGCTTTGAATAGACCGACAATTGTTTCTCCTGTTGCCACATCAAACACTTGCACATCCCCGCTCGATGACCCCGCTGCAATTCGTGACCCATCCGGTGAAAATGCCAGGCACGATACAGACTCGCCAAACTGCAGTGGATCTCGAATTCGCTCCCCTGTCTCTGCATTCAACAGTACGATTGCCTTGATATGCTTAGCCGCAACCAACCGCCCGTCCGGCGAATATGCCACACAATATCCTTGCACCTCACTCTCCTCTTTTTTCCACACCACCGTTCTGCCCTCTAAATCCCACAGCGCAACTCCCCCGCCTCCGCTCATCAGCCGCCGCTCATCAGGAGATAAAGCAATACTCAGCACCCCAAAATCGTGCACCAGACTCTCGCCTTCCTGTTCCTGGCATTCTACGTTCCATATCCGAACCGTCTTGTCCGTTGATCCGCTGATTATACGTTTCTCGTGGAAATATGCGACGGACCATACGTCTTCAGTGTGTCCCTCGAAAACCTTTGTCGGAAAATGCAGTGTTGGATCCTCAAGCTCGGTGGATGCAGACGCCGTCATGGCGCGAGTGGGGTGGCGACAACGATAATAGCGTTTGGGAAGAGATGCAACTATGCGAAACCAGTGCGTGAACGCAAGTACTTCTTGCTTCCTGTGAACACGTTGAGGAAATGCTATGAACAGCAAGTTCATCGAAGGCGCTTCTTCCAGCGCCCACACACCTCCAATTTCACTGATGTACATTCAATCCGTCCCTCATCGTAAACCACTCTGCTACTGGCCGGTCTTCTAAAACCATTCGGTTGGGTGCTTGGTTAATCTCAGCGTTCAGTATGTCAACACTTTCTTCATCTTCCCGAGCGCTAACGCAGCCTTTCCGTTCACATTCCCAACACGGATAGGTTAAAAATAGGCAATGTCCACTGGAGCAAATGCAATACCTCATCGCCCTTCAACAATTCACCCGCTATCTGCATCCTATTCAAGTTGACCGACACGAATCATGCTCGGCACTCATGCATCGCTCGTGGATACATTGACAAGCAACTATTTCCGTCGAGTCCTTACTTGCAACTTTGATATGGCGCGGATATTCGTGCCATTGATAGTGGATACCAAAGCGAGAACCAGTACATTGTTCGTTCAATGCTTCTTCGTAATTTGTTTCCTCGCGGGCACCGTCCGGCGGCATAGCCGCTGTGTTACGTCGTTGGCTGGTGGGTTGGGGGCACGGCCAAGGAGGAAAACGGAAAGTATACCCCTGAAATGCGCCCACGGCGCCATTTCCCTTATCCCTGGAGCTCTTGGGTTCGAGTCGGCGCTCCTGTCTCGAATTTGTATGCTTGGACATGTATTAGCTGTATGCTTGAGTCCGAGTCCGTGAATGTATTCCGTACACAAGCACTGGCATTGAGCAAATCAAGAACTGAATGACACGACCATACCAAGCTTCAAGACGATGCGGACGTGCTGAGTATCGAGACAACTCGAAGGTGCCAAGCACAAATAAATTCATCGTCCGCCCTTTCGCGCATCCTTAATGCCGGGTCGACATTGTGTTCCCCTCGAAGGGTTGATTGTTCTGACTAACTTGACGCGCTGCGGCCATAAACATAACAGGATCGACAATTTTGTGCCAGTATTCGTAAATTTTGAAATGTTCATTCAATGTGTGATCTTGATGTTTGTTGTACCTGGGGCCCGGTGGAGTGGGGGATCCAGGGCTTCCAGGGGTCAGGTCAGGTCATTCCGGGGGCCTTACGTAGTGTATATAGCGTGGTTGTGTCTTGTTCGTGTCCCGCATCCTCCATCCTGCTATAGGATCATCCTTCTCGTCCTTGTCTGTGCGCTCGGCCTACTCCACCGGGGATGGTATTGGGAAGCTGAAGTACCGCCTTAGATTGGTGGCATCGAAAGCGAATGAACGGAAGGCCTGAAAAAGAACGGGTACAACAAACGAGCAGTCGCACCTATCGCTGTGCTGTCGTCGCTGCACCGACGATTTGGGTCATCACATCCTATGTATACGTTTCGTGAATTCCCTCTTCAGCGCACCCTGTCCGTCGCCTCATGAACACGTTCCGCCGGGCCGTTGATTACTGCGTTTCATCCCCAGTCATCGATCCTTATCGCCGGGCATGATTCTCTGTAACTCACAGGTCGGAGGAAACTTCATCCGAGTCTGAAAAGTTGTTAGTGATTAATTGTTGAATTCAGAGAGTTGACGGTTGAAATTCGTAGTTCAGCATGATTATGTCCTTAGGGCTGCAGTGGAGAACTGTGAGTAAAGTTTGGTAGCAGAGGCGGGTTGGTGTGTTTGGTCCTGTTATAATCCAAAGCTCTTGCTTACAAAGCTCAACCAAATACAGCAACAGCACCAACCAAACAACCGCACTCCACTCCATAGCTATTAGCAGATGCACTACCGACCCGCCCCATCCAATTCGCGCACAATACAGCTTGACGGTATCGATACCGCCGACAACACGGTATATGGTATCGGTGTGCTTATCCATGCATACACACCAACCGCAACCACACAGCTCGTACGAACATGACACTGCCAAAAACGACGTCACGCAATCCTCGAGTCCGAACTTATGTACCCCCAATTCCACCAATGCCCGGGCCCACCAGGGCCAAATCCTCACGTAGGAAAAATGAATCTACAATGGCTTCCGGCATTCCACTAAGTAGTAACCGATGACTCGATCAACGTGCGGAAGCGGTATGGTCCTTCCAGTTGCAGTTGATGCTGATGGCTGCCTATTTTTGACTGAACTGGTTTGCGAAGCGTGCTGTCAACGAATCGTTAGCTCATAGAAGAAAGAGAGCATCACCGTCACTTGATCGACCAGCTGTCGCGAGGGAGGCTGATGCCTGATGATTTGGGCGAACTGCCTGATGCGGGTGCTGTGTTGAGCCTGAGAAGGAGAAACGATGGGAATGACCTGAAACCCTACAGACGTGTCGTTACTTATTTAATGATAGCATGTCTTCGGCGTGCTGGCAGGAAGCCGCTCGGAGGAATTCTCGTTTTCGCGCGCCGGTATCGCAGAACTGTGTCTCTTCCCCAACGCTATCGTCGTTGCCGCTAACCCATGCACCCCATGATGGCGACGTCTGCATCTTCCGGGCGCGAAGGTCCAGCACCGCGTCTTCCAACAAAAGTTTTCGAGGGACACACTGACGACGTAAAATCGGTTGCATACTTCCGTGACGGGACGCGTATAATCAGCGGATCGGCAGACAAAACCGCTCGGATATGGGACGTGGGGAGCCAGCACCAGCAGGGTGCGAGTCTGCTGCACGATTTCGAGGTGGAGAGTATAGCGTTATCCTCCGACGAGCGGAGGCTGGTGAGCGGGGGTACGGGAGTGGTGCTGTGGGATTTAGCGGGCAGAACGGTAGTGTGGAAAACAGCGCAGTGGGCGGTGGACGGGCGACATGTGGCGTATTCGCCAGACGACCGGTTGATTGCGGCGACGCGCTACTTTGACCACGGGGCAATCGTGCTGTTGGATGCAGAAACGGGAGAGCAGGCTCGACCTCCACTGCAGCTTGACGCGGATATAGGGTGCCTGGCATTTTCACCGGATGGGACTCGAATCGCAGCGGGGTCACGGAAAGGGGGCGTGCGAGTGTTTGATGTTGCGACAGGTGCAACAGTTGTCAGTGCATTCCAACCGCATACGGATGGAGTGACATCGTTCAAGTTTATCTACACCTTTGACGGCCAACAAATCATCACTGCGTCAGCCGACTTTTCCGTACCCGACTTTTCCATTCGCGTATGGGATGCTGCAACGGGCCGAGAAATGGGTGGTCCGATGCTGGGGCACAACCACATCATTTGGCAGATAGTGCTCAGCAGCGATGGCCGACGACTAGCAAGCGTGTCCCACGATTCCACAGTCTGCGTGTGGGATCTCGAGGCGCGGCGGCAGATCTGCGGTCCATTCCAAGGGCAATACTGGCGCGGCCTTTCCTCAGTCGCATGGCCGCCAGATGGCCGATCCATCGTCGCAGGACACACTGGCGGCGGGATCTATCTATGGGATGTCCCCCCACTCGACGATCACGTTGTCATTCCTCAAGCTCCCGTTCCCACCCCAAGCAGCCCAGCACCAGTAAGTCTTACCTCACACCGGACATGATCGATTCTTACCACTGTCACGCCCAGATGCCCGCCGGATCACAGCGCCCGAATCAGACATCGCAGACTTCCCGGCGATTTCTTCGATTCTTCGCCCGACGTACGTACTACGTGTTTCTTTCTTGCGTGCACATGACAACTTGGAATCAGATAACCCTGCCCCATAAGCTTCCCGGCCGTGCGTGTAGCCAATTGTCTGCGAGTGTTATATCTATGTATATCTGAGTTGATGTTGCACCGTCCGTCGATTGTATTAATTTCCCCTGGTTTAAGACAACCCCCATTGCCACGGTGAGCTTAAATTAATGTTCCACTTCCTACATAGTATCTGTTAACTCTGTGATCTCCAGGTACCGCTAAGACCATTAATACTCAGCACTACAAGGCCGAAAACGAGACCAAAAATCCCGACTCGTTGTCCCCCAACACAGTGCCTGTACATGGACGAATCCAAGGGCGAGGGCCTGGCGACGAGGAACAGGTAGTTCTAGAGTATATAGACGTGAATTGCTGGGAATTTTTCTGCGTGATGATCGAGTCGTGTTTCTCTTGCTGCAAGAGCTCGGACACTCGGAGCGATGACGGGTAGCTGCGAGTACTCGCCAGGATATTAGTATAGGAGATATACATCATCATGATTTTGTTTGTACAGGGACATTGTATCTACGTCAGTCTCTACCGCTCTTCGCGAATGAGCCCCAACTCGAGCCCGAACGTCGTATCTCGTATCTACGAGTGACACCTGGGCTTCAAATTTGATGAAGATGCGATGAAAATGAAACGACACACACTAGCATAGTACCAAATTCGGCTCAAAAAAAAAAGTTTGGTGAAATGCGATCCAACGATCGCCCCAGCGTCACTTTTATTCGGGTCCTTTTTGCGGGTTTGACATTGCTCAACCGCAGCCTCGACGTCCCAGATACGGATATCGATACACGGACATGATCGCCTTCTACAGTTCCGCGCACGACTGTGTCCCATAAAACACGCCCGGGAGATCTCTACCCATAAGAG
>MU268186.1:0-12937 GCA_021014935.1 Hygrophoropsis aurantiaca
AGGCGTTCAATGTGGGCAGATGATCATTAGAGCGGCCGGCCGCTGAGAAATATGAACTAACCAATGCACATGAAATCCCGAAGTTTATAACTGTAATGTAGTATTCACTATTCAATGTGCTTTTTCTGATCTCTAGTCCATCAGCATCATGGAGCAAGTTCGAACCAGCAATAACTTTTCCACCACCAACAGAAGTTACGCGCCTTTTCCCTTTTACCCAAGTTCCCGTTGGCATCGCTGCTACATCACATTACTCATATCAGTCTTCTAGTCTCCTCCAGCCTATTACTGAATTCTGGGGGCCATCGCACAGCCGCGCAAGATTAAGATCACGACCGTAAATAAACTATGGCAATCGGTCACAGATAAGCCGTCGAGCGACGTGCTACTTTAAATATTTGATACCCATCCCTCTAGACCCGAGCAAGCATGAGCAGTGCAACAGCGAGCAGTAGCACATTACCTGAGCCAAGCCCTTCGTCTACCATCCTACCCAATCCTTACACGGCATTAGCATGGCTTGAACCGACTTTTGCAGCCCAGTTCGAGGCGTCTTGTTACTTGTATGTTGCCATTTTAGGCGTGAGTGTACTGTTCAATGGACTTTTTTCAGCATTATTCTAAAAAAATTGATTGCGCTTTGCAGGCTTTCATATGGGATTGGCTTATAGCACTCCCTGAAGAATATCGCATGATACGAATGAGCAAATTTCGTCTCCCGATAATCATGTACTATGTATCTCGGTATGTGCGCTCATTCCAGCATATTGCTACTACCACATCCTCTGACTCAAGATGTTTTCGATAGTTTCGGTGCTCTCTCATGGGTTATGACCAATATGATTTCTGAAGGTATTCCTTCCAATCTTGTTTCATTATTTTCAATCCCATTAACCGCTGTCGCCATCCCTCTAGTTGGCTCAGTGCCAGATTGTGAGAAACTTCAAAATGTAATTGGCGCTTCGTTTATTTTCGCATCTCCATCCACGTCTGCGCTGTTCTTTTTCCGAGTGTGTGCCGTCTTCGACCGATCGAAGATTGTAATTGCCTGCTTTGCTATCATGTGGCTCGGCGTCCTCGGGACTGCTCTCTTGGTCCCGTTCGCAATCCAAGCTCAACACATTGGAAATTCGCAGCGGTGCATCGCTTCCGTGAAACCTTGGTCTGGCACTCCTATTGTCACCAACACGATATATGCAACTCTCGTTTTTCTCGCCATTTCGCTGAAGTTAATGTCGATGACGATGATTGACTCACCAACTTGGAGCGATCGTGCCAGGTCTTTTATCAGGGGAGACGGACTTCCGCAGTTTTCCAGACTGCTGTTCCGGAGCGGGCAACAATACTACTTGTGCGTCATCAATTTAAGATCCTCGTAGGTTACGCATTGACCGATAATAATTTCAATAATTTAGTGCTACGTTTGGGACTAATATGCTTGCCTTGTTTATGATTCTGCTGCCAATGACGCCTGCTGTGATTCGCCCCATGTTTACCATTCCCAGTGTAGCGCTGGAAAGCTCCATGGCATGTAGGGTGTTCAGATCCGTCAAGCTTGGTGTAATCATGGACTCGCCCACCACTATGGTTACTGAGGACTCTTCCGTAATGTTCCGTCCTCGGCCAAGGCGGCAATTAAACTCTGACACCACCTATCCTCTGCAAACTTTTAACGAAAGGCACCCTATTCCTGTCAATATATCCATCACGAGGACAACCGACATTGTTGATGACGGAATTTCATCCAAGAACATCACACTCTACGGTCAAGATAATGGTTTGGCGGACACCAGAGTATGACTCGAATGACCCATCAGTAAATTTCGAAGTTAATTTTCGACTTGTGACCAATTCTCAACTCAATTTGTTCCAACTTTCCAGAAAACGGTTTTCTCCCTCACTCCACACCCCGTCGCTACTCGGGTTTATGGATACTACATCTACTATCCGTTCCTTGGCCCAACCCCGATCGATGCAGTTCCCGTGTAGTGACACACATCGTGATACTAGCAGTCACGGTGGCATGCGTGTTTTCTCTGTGTAAATGAGTCAATCTATGTAGATGACTTTAGGCTGAGTTTTCTCTTGTGCGGGATTCGGATAACATTTTAAAATGGTGTCCATCAGGCTCCTCATCGCGTCCTTGCTGCCCATGCCGAGTGCAGAAACTCTCCTCGACCGTAAATCTTGTCTGATCATCGGATTTCAAACGTTCACGTTAACATAAGGCTAACAGCTTTGACCTCTCAAGAAATCCGATCCGATCCCTTTCGTGTAGACCTGAGAGATCCACGAAGAGCTTACTGGTGCATGTATCTATGGTCACAATCTTCCCCAAACGCCACCACCCAAACCCATCCAACGACCAATTTCCCGCGGACATGTCGTTGCCCTGTGTCGCAAATCAAACGTGTGCACAACCCTGAGCCCACCGGTACCCCAGCGAGTGATCGTAACCGCCCAAGATTCAAAGCGTTGAGGCACATGACATTGACTTCGTGATGTCAAGGTCCGCTGATTAGTCGAAGAGAATGTTAAGTCCGAGTCGTGCTGTCAGGCGACATGTTGTCACGTACGATCTTCAGTCTCCGGCGCCAATATATTCTCCAGATCGAAGGGATGTGCTCTGCCATGCGGGAGATCACGGTGAACTTACCAGTATCGAAAATGACGGAGAGAATTTTAAACCGATTGTTGAATGTTCTGAAAATTCAAGAATTATGCCTCAGACTCAGGTCTCAAGAACTGCCTCAACCGCAGATCCAGAAACGCGATATCCCGGGAAACTTCAGGATAAGCTTTTCGATCCAATGTCAAAGGCCCTTGTTTCATCACATCACGCAAAATATTAGATCCGCTGCTGAAGGTCCTCTTCAAGTCGCGCCGGGGAAACATCGATTTTGAGATTCGCTGAAATATGTGCTTTAAACAGCCAACAGATTCCCTCAAGTCTCGCCATCCGGATTTTCTCTCCTTTCGCATTTGATTGCACAGTAATTTCTTCATCTTTGCCTCCGAAACCTATCCTTGCTGACGATCTTTCGTTAGATTATCCCCCAGCCGATTTTTGATCAAGTATTTGTTTGGCGTCACCCAACACCCAACGTAGCCTTCAAAAGGTAATATCAGTAAAAATTGTCTGTATCCTATCCTTGAGCTTAAATGGATAATGACATTCTCAGACATGCCCATGTCCACCTCTAAAGGCCATATCTTTCAGAAGTGGTACTCGGGTCGCCCGATTCATTCGATCCGTGGGATCGTGAAGGAGCCGCCCAAAGGAGATACAAAGTTGAAGTAAAGTGGGAACGACGTATTGTCTTATCTCGTCTGTTAGTGCTCGTGCTTTGAGATCTATTGAAATGTTGCTTGATAAGCCTTGATATCAGCAACGCTGATCATTTTGCAAACGTACCATCTGCATACCATATATACATAGAAGATGTTTCGAAGTTAGGGCTCTGCCTCTGTACGGTGCGAGGGATTGTGAGGCCGCTTTCCACCAAAATGTCGGGCACATACATGTTGACTGGGCCCAGAAGCAAGATAACAATTCTAGGGATAAAGTTGTGCACTGCCAAACACCAATGATTCTATGCAAGTTCGAGATCAAGGTCTCTTGATAATAATGATAAATGTACGATGGCACAATGAATAGTGATTATGGTATATACCTACATATCAGTCCAGGCTACTTAAAACAAACAGCCACAGCAATCACACCAGTATCACTGCGACGAGGAGGATGACCAATATGATGGTCAATATCGTGATGCACCACCCAGATTTTGTGTCTGATGTATAGGTGGTCGATTCAGAGTCAGGCTGTGTGTGTTTAGGATAGAGCGCGACTCACCCTCCGTGTCACGGACGAATTTCCGCATCTTGCGCATCGCACCAGACAATTTAGTGTCTGTGCGATCGACATTCTGTTCAAGGTCGCCGAGCATTCTAGCGGGGGAGGGAAGGATTATGTCAGGATCAGTACGAAGCAAAACAACGCGAACGGCAGAAAAGGCGAGAAAAGCCCTAAAGTGGAAACAACCAAAGCGAGGAAGACCTCACGTTGAACGAGAAAAAACTGGAATCGCAAACTCACTCGACGTGTTCGCCTATCTCAAGGCCCATAAGGCCTGCCTGCTGCGCTAAGGTACTCAGCGTGCCCGATATCGTATCCATTGTCCGATCTTGTTCCCTGAGCATGAGCTGTGTAAAAATATTTGTTCACAATCAACAAGATGACATATCACGACGAAAACAACATACCTGCTGTTCCTCCCTCGCCCACTGAGCCTGCGCGTCGTCTTCTTCGTCAGGCGCAGGTGGACTCGCACCAGGAGGCTGCGGAGATTGTGTCCCGGCGAGAGGATGCGATTGTGACTGTGATTGAGATCGTGAGAGTGGAAGAGGAGACTTTGAGTGCCGGGCGGGCTGAAGTGTGGTGTTCTGACATTAGCAAGCAGCAAAGAAAGAATATGGCGGAAGAGGAAAGACAAAACGAGACTTACACTTGTTCCGTCCACTTCAGCTCGCATATCCTATAGGCCCTTGCATCCGGGGGATACAATATGTAAGTGCGTAGTGTGCAAAATTAAAGCCAAACCTGAGGAAAATTGGCGAAAGAATGGAGAACCGATACGCACCGTGATTTGCCGCCGAACTTCGACGACGTAGTTTCTCCGCGCTGACACTTCTTTCTCGTCAAGATTGAACATACGTGCACCCGTTGATTCTACTATCCTTGTGCAGGATGAGCATCACGTCCATGCGACTTGGAAGGCACGGGCTGGGGGTAAGATGATGTATACGTACTTGACACTCTCTTCTAGATCTTCCAGGTCAGCTTCGAGTGCGGCGAGCGTCGCCTTCAGCTATAGGCACGAGGGAATTAGAATAACGGGGCCAGTTTGAGTCCCATGTACAAGCAGCCACCAATGCGTAATTTCAGCATAAACAGTCAGTCGAATTCTAATCAACAATCGCCAAACGAAGGTGTGAGGCGTAGCTTACCTCGTTCCGCGCCCATACGAGTTCCTCACTCCCTTCTCGTGCCATATTCCGTATACGGACGTACGAAGAGCGCAACGTCGCTGCTGTCTGAAGCGAGGATTGTATTTCTTGCTGAACCGCGTGATATGGGTCTGTTGACATGGCCGCTGGATCTACGTGACCGTATTATCCTTTACTATTGGTGATATGATATAGCAGAGATGCCGCTGAAAATGGAGATGCGCTAGTAATACAGGCAGTGCGTTAATACCTAAGTGGCCCTAGCCTTGGATGAGCCGCTCGCCAATGCTTGGATAACGAATTGTACCTTGGTTGTGTGTTCAATGCAGTTCAAGTTTGTCTGCGGAAATTCATGAAGCCTTATCGGCATATACCGACAGAATCGCGGGCTTTGAAAGCCACCGATCCTTAAATCCAATTACAAACGTGCCTTGGTTATAATTCAACACTTCGCTGGCTCTTGAGAATGAGATCAACGAAGATGCATAATCTCCGTATAACGATTCAGACACTCAAACTTCCCAGTGTGGTATGACGCCCAAATACTCATGGATGTGAATTTCAACTACATACCATCCAGGCATGGCCTTGACTGAATGTCGACTCCTGGCTACGTCCAGGGATGTCGTCATGGCCGATTATCCCCCAAACCTCAGCATAACACCCTAGCTATTTTATAAGTGTCTTGTCCCGTTCCAATACACCCCTTTCATCCATGTCAACAACCATGACTCTCAACATTCCCAAAACCCAATTCGCCGCCGTCGTCAAATCGTCGGACGCACCAATCCAAATCGAAAAGGACCATCCCGTCAAGTCCCCTTCCCAGCTCGCTCCAGGCGAATGCCTGGTTCATCTTGTCAGCACCGGCGTCTGCCACACTGACCTCCATGCCCGCAAGAACGACTGGCCCATTTCCCCTACAACCCCCCTTATCGGCGGCCACGAGGGTGTGGGGCATATCGTCGCAATTGGGGACCATACCGTCAACTGCCCAGTCAAAATCGGCGACCGTGTGGGCATCAAGTGGTTAGCTTACTCCTGTCTTGACTGCGAGCAGTGCCGCAGTGGTCGTGAGCAAAGTGGGTTCGGTTTTATATGCCTGCTATTTATCTTGAATTTATCACCGACCCAATGTGTGCACAGATTGCCCTCATGCCAAGCTGAGTGGCTTCAATGTCGATGGTACGTTCTCGCAATATGTGGTCAGTCGCGTTGCACGTCATTTTCGTGAACTCCTCTTGACTGGGTTTTGTCAGGTTTCCTATGTGCACCACGTGACTCCTATCCCGGAATCTCTCGACAGCCATGCAGCTGCCTCCATTCTGTGCGCTGTAGGTGTTTCTAATTGTCTCCACCACGCGACTTTTATCTTAACTGACCATAAAAAGGGCCTCACAGTGTATCGTGCTCTTAAATACAGCGGTGCCCACATCGGCGAATGGGTTGCACTTCCTGGCGCTGGCGGCGGTCTTGGTCATCTTGGTACGTTCGATGCCTGAGGTTTGCATGGGTATTGTTCAAACTGAGGACTTTCATTCAGCTGTTCAGTATGCCCGTGGGATGGGTCTTCGTGTCCTTGCCATCGGTACGTTCAGGGTGTCGTTTATTTAGCGCTGAAATTGACGTCCTTCCTCAGATACTGGCGAGGAGAAGAGGAAGCTCTGCGAGGACCTTGGCGCTGACAAATGGATTGATTTCCGCGAGGTCAAGAACCTCGTCAACGCGGTCAAGGAGGCTTGTGATGGCAAGGGACCGCATGTTGCAGTTGTGACTACGGCCAGCGTACGTGATTCCTTTCACAAATCCTCGCGCTTTAACTCATTGTGTGGATGCAGGCTGCTGGATACACTCAAGCAGTTGACTATCTTCGTCCCGGAGGATCACTGATGGCCGTTGGTCTTCCCGGAGAAGCAAAGCTGGATGCGTCCATTTTCTTCACCGTATTCAAGGCAAGTGTCCAGATTTGCTGGGACTTTTTTTTCTTTTTACCAAAACAACGTGCAGAGCATCTCCATCAAGGGTTCATATGTTGGCAACCGCCAAGATGCGATTGAAGCTATCCAGATTGCAGCGACTGGAAAAGTCAAGGTTCATTACGAGCTTGGACGCCTTTCAGATCTGAAAGAGTGAGTACTTGTTGCCTCTTGTCGGAAGCCCCTCGCTGCCTCGGGATTTCCTCGTCGCCCGATTGATCTTCCCTTTTGAACGATGGATCTCGACGCGGTACACGTCTCCTTTGTGGCTTCCGCTCGCGGGGTCGCATTCCGTGCTTCGACTGTGTGAGATCGATCGTTGACACTTCCATCTTTCTAGAATATACGAGAAACTCGAAAATGGTGAAGTCACAGGACGAGTGGTCTTGGACATGTCTAAATGAGTTTCGTTGCGAAGAGATTAAAGCGAGGAGAAAAAGCTGTGTCTCGACAGTACAATTGTATCTATTGTCTAATTGATAAATCCATGCAGCTTCAATAAACACACATTACATAGTAGCATTGTTGGTATCAAACCCGCCGCTTGAAAACCAATGGCGCGCGGATAGGTCTGAGAGGTGATAGAAAGCAATTCACTTTTGAGCAAGGGGGATGATTTGATTCACTGATCAACTTACGCAAGGGTAACGATACTACGTGCATCTAGCACACGCGCTTTTCGTTGCTCAAATGTCTCTGCAGCAAACTGTGATTCCTCTTTGATCTCGATTTTGAAGCGTGATACGAGGAGTGTGAGGACAGCTGTGCCCTCAGTCTCTGAAAATCTACAAAGAGGTTGAGCTAGCGGAACGCTTCGTGTAAGTCGTATGCTTACTTTCTGCCCACACATGCGCGATATCCTGTGCGGAATTTGAAGTGAGCGAGACTTGGGCTTCTATGAAGAACGACTCACCGCTGCTGAATGGTAAAAATGCATCTCGATTCCAGTCACCGAGGAAACGAGATGGTTTGAAGGTATGAGGATCTTCCCAGTAGCGTGCTGGAAATACGCAGAAGTGCACCATCAATACAGTGTTAACCTTGTCGGACGCAATGCCTACGATTATAATGTAATCCGACTACGTCGAGGGTCATCGAAGTGGCTTGTGGGATATAGACCGTCCGTTTCTCCCCATTGACATCCGTTGTGACGATGCTCGTGTCTTCGGCACTAGTTTTTGGAATGCCTGTCACCTGGAGGGGAGTTAGTTTGGACATAAACTGGTTGGTGTGGATGCTTACAGGCGCGAACATGCGAAGGGATTCGAGGAAGACTCTGTTAGTCGGTGAAAACGGGATCAGAGGACGCGCAGAATAGAATATGGGAACGGGCTCACGCCGTAGAGCGTGTCAGAAGTGGCATGTCGTCGTAAGTCTGGATGCACGTTCAAAATCAGAATGTTCCAGTATTGATGAAATATGTTCATACGGGTAGCTTGCCATCGGGAAGCACGCTCTGGATATGTTGATATAGGGCTTCCTGTTCCTCCGGGTATAATGCAAGCATAGCGAATGCAAAGCAGAGCGAATGAGCGGTTGTCTGAAGTGGCCCGTTGTTGATCAGCCTGCGGGGACACCGTTCCTGAACTCAGTGAACTGCACACGTACCTCATGACCAGCCACCAAGAAAATGAAGATATTTCCTATACAAATGATATCAACACAAATGTACGCAGAGCCAGTGTTGGATAATAATCCACCTATAAGCTCGCTGTCCGACAATTTCACGTCCCCGCCAGAGATACCTTCGTTCTCGCTTGCAACTATGAGGCTGTTGAGCAGATCGTGGCGCTCTTCTTTCTTCTCGGCATTCCGCCGTTCATTGATCATCTCGAGGAGATATTGCTGGTCCGAAGTCAACGGTCGTGTCATTAGCACTTATGTGGGCCTTGTGACACACCTGCAGTTCATCGAACGCGAGCCTGGTGTGTTGCCAGCGTTTGGTGAGACCCATGGCCCATCTCGGGATTAGCAGTTTAGTTAATAAATTAGTGGTAACAGAATGGAGCGCGTCTTTGAACGTCAGTTGGTGACCAGCGGGGATAACCACATCATCTTTCCAAGATATCCTTCGTCCGAAACCTACGGGGTGTTACTACACCTGTGAGCAATTGCAATCTGACCTCACTTACCTGCTGCACCGATGACGAACAAAGCTATCTGCAAAGAGTATGAGTAGGATTCAAAATAAAAGTTATGGATGCTAACCGGTAGTGTCAGATCTACTCCGTGGTTATATGTTATTGTATCCTGGCCCTCCCATGCATTGTTGAATAAATCAAGCATTATCTGTGTCGTTTCTTCCCAGACAAGCCTATTGTTGCGCTATGTAGAGGTAGTAAACATCAGTGCGACCCGAATCGCAGTCTTAAAGAAGCATACTTCAGAGAATGCAGGCGCAACGATTTTGCGATATCTTTTCCATTCATCTCCCTCAGAGACGACGATGTTCTCGCCGAAAAAGGTAAGGATGATATATTGGTGCAAAGGCTTTGGAAAACGTCCTCGGGCCCAAACAATTTCCTGGGGAGAATCATTCCTATATAACTCGAAGAAACGAGCGAAGAATATTTACTTTAACGGCTTGAGCATCCGCAATCATAAGCCTTGCTTTCACCTTCGGCCATAGGGATATCTGATAGAATGACGCGTGAATAATAATCTGCCCATAACAATATGTCCACCTACAGCGGAAATAATATCTGCTCCATATTGCACGAACGCTAGGAGTAGCAGTTGACACGAGCACTGTGGTACGCGAGCAGGGGTAGTACGTACATGAATGCTTAGCCTTCCAAATGTGATCGTGTCCAAGGGCAAGACCTGGCAAAGGGGGACACAAGTTTCCGAACACAGTTGTGGAGTCTACGATAGTGCGGTGGCCTGGAAGATTACTGAACACCATTGTCATTTACGCGTGTCGAAACGTCAAATTTATCAGCAAAATAGCATACCCAAGGGTCCCTCGCACCCTCCGAAAGTCAAGGTAGGCTTGGACAACACGTAGGAATCCGATAGTACCAACTAGTACCCCGATCGTCTGGAAAGACGGTACCGATATCTGTATTGAAGAGAACATGGTTGCAGTACCGATGAGTGAGCAACAGCAGGACTGCAAGCACAAATTCTACCTCACTCACACCTAAAGATATCTTCCATGTGACAGAAGTGATCTCTGTGTCTAAGGTACCGTCGGAGGGAATATCAGGCCGACGGAGTGTCCGATATTCTTGAGGACCTGATCATGTGGGAAAGTCGTCCACCGCGTGTCCACCGCCGCTAAGTACTACTATACAGGCAGTGTTCGGACTGAGTCTGCTGGACAACCTGCACGTGCAGAACCCGACATCGATATCAGTTCGATACCGGCGAACTCAGTACGCTGGGGAAATCTGGAATGTGTTTAGGAAACAGAATCAGTCCAACTTACCAGTATATCCGGTAGTGCCCCCGGAGGAGTACAAAGTTCTTAAGTCTTAAGTAGTACCGCCATTTGACTCGGAAGTTGTCCCACGTCGACTCGGACATGTGTGAAAAACTTAAACCCAGATTGCAGTGCAACAGATTGTTGGTTAATCTTCAGAGATTTTCTTGTGGCCGCCATCCAGAGTCGATGTCCATTCCTTGCAGATCATGCATGTGAGAGTTACAGTATGAGGCGTAGCACACTCAAAACACGGAAGTTATGCAATTGAATCCGGATCCGCCGGTATTACGAACACTTTTCGAGCTTCCGCCAACCACTCGGAAGCTGGCAACCAGATTGAACTTCAAGCTGACGAACTGTGGACGGCGTTGCGATCTTTCAGTGGTATTGACAACCAAAACCCTAGCTTCCTACAGTTGCCCTTCAGCTACAGGCTTATCTTCGTGTCTCGGCTCAAGATCACCTCTCCCGCGGATGGTGTCCCTGAACTGTATTTCGCCCCACAACTGTGACACCGAAATATGATCCGAACAATTCTGGCGACGTCAGAATGAACTTAGGTTGTCACTTGGCAGATACCATTGGCCCTCCGGGCACTCCTTGGTCCCTTGACTTAGTCAGCATTATCCGCGCCCGTCTGCAGCGTCCTAGTAACATGGACAGTTGAACGCTCGTTCTTGGTCGTCTTAAGTACTTGCTCGCTATAGCCTCTCCTGCGTAACGCCTTCTTTGTATAACTTGAACATGTTATCCAGTGAGAATTCCTGGCCCGTGAGGCAGGAAAGATAGGCCATAGACCTCCGGGACCAGGAATACACAAAAAATATTGTTTGACACCTCCATACCCTCAACAGGTACTAATGATCTATTCAGACTCAGACTATTCTCCCCCATTCTATATATGTTTGCGGCTTGGTTCAGACCTCGAACTATAGTTGCCATCCGCATCATCCTCTTTCTTGAATGCACATACATATGTGTGAACCCCCCCAAATTCGTTGGCCAGGCGGTCAACCGCCTCAAATCTTTCGGCCCAATTTTGCGCTGACTCCAAGACGATCATTGGCAGACATCGATGTTACCTACGACTGCGGTCACTAATCCCTAATGCACTTTGCAAATGAGCCGAACGGAGACGCCCCCAATATTATTGCTTCATTGTCATTAGAACTCTTGGATATTGCGCATTGCATTTGTGCTAAAGGTATGTAATCGGTTTGTCTGTCAGTGGGTCGACTCATGTCATTGAATAATGTCAGCTCCCCTGTACCCGGCCAAGCAATAAAATTACACGTCAATCATTGGCCTATCCACCACCAACGAGTAATCTTATAAATGGCGCACACCATTGATGCGTCCTCCCCTTCCAAACACCTACGTGACCCCGCTTCAATCCAATTTATTTCGTTGTACTATTTTCCTATTCATTGCGGTACCCATCCTTTGCCAGGAGACAACACGTTCCTCAAGACTGTTATTGTCGTCACCGTCTTTGCTCTTGCTTTGATCAACGCCTCTCCCACCGCTCATACCGCTACAAAAACATATCCATGGGGTCTGCGGGCATTTTCAGGCACATATGCTTCGGGTAATCACACATACTATGATTACCAGAATTTCGTCGCCCCTGTTGGAAAGAGCGCATGCCAATGCCACTCCCTTAACCGGGTTGCAGGAAAATTACACTCGTTGACTTTTACTGCCAAAGCCAATGAATCCGATCACCCTGGCATAGAACTCGATTTTTATTCCGACTCATCATGTAAGAAATTGATGTATACATCCAGTAAATGTAAGTGCTCTTACTTATTGCTGTGCCACTGTTTCTGGATGTTTACCTCAATGTTAGCACCTTTCTGCAAAGATGTGTGCCGTGGTACCGACATCTTCACAGTCTCGTCTTCGATCCACAAGGCGAAGTATTTCTCTATTTGCCATAAAGTCTAAGAAGGGTTGTGCATGACTTCGTGACCTTAAATCGGGGAGATGATCTACATTAAGACTTGCTTCATATATTATCATCTAGTCACTAGTACGTTATTTTGCATTGGGATGCGAAATAAGACTATAGTGTTTGTAGCGTCTGTCAATATTAACCTCGACGATATCATAAATGCCATCCACGAGAACTACAAATTTTGTACGCAAGTTGACAAGTGGAATGATTGCCGTACACCGCTCTTGTGTGCACGTGTTTGGTTTGGGTGGCAGGTCCTTGCGAACAATTCAGACCTTGACATTCCTTATAGCCATGGCCCGCTTCAGCGCTGTTGTGAGCGAGAGTAGCGACGAAGAAACTGAAACATACTCCACGCAAAAGGCACAGACGCGATCTGTACAAGAACCTCCGAGGCGGATACCCGAAGACGATGAAGTGGCGGATATAGGTTCAGGTTCAAGTTCTGATGAAGAGGTGGACAATGAAGAGGATGACGAAGAAGAAACTGATGCCGAGGATTCGTCGGAGGAAAGCTCGTCTGAAATGCATGAAGATGAACTCATTAATGCGCATCCCAAAGCGCAG
>MU268187.1:0-12896 GCA_021014935.1 Hygrophoropsis aurantiaca
TAGCTGTTCCAGGACTTTGGATCTGGAAGATGTCACACCAATGAAATCTCTTCCACCTGTTTCCATCCAGCCCGTGCAGTATCCAACATACTTCAGTACTAGTACTGTACTTGCACCGACTTTTCATACGCAGTGAATCAATGATAACTCAGGTAGTTTCAGTTTGCGAACGAAGGTCAGCCATTCTGATTTCTGCTCAAGTCGTTCCCTTTTCACCTAACTACGTTCGCAGCGAGTGGCGGCCAACTTCCGCGATACGATAAATGGCGTCACATCGATCGGGCGTTGCATGTATGTACTTCTTTGAAGCAAGTCTCTACGCCACAAGTTACAGACAACGCGAACTCATATACAGAACACACAATATCTGTGATCTACCCAGTTGCCGGAAACCGTAGAGGCGTGCCCGTTGTTATGAAGAGGGAGTACAACTGCATACGGATTGGACCGTTTCGCATGTGACAATGTTGCAAGCCTCAAAGCATAAAGAACAACGCCGGCTGAAACCACCTTATGCCTTGAAACCTAGGAGCACAAAAAATAGGATAAACGAGGAGAACGTCAGCAAGAGCACCAGAGAGGAGGACAAGAACTAAAGATGAACAAGTGAAGAAGAGTTATTGGGGAGCTTGTTGAGGAATTGGAAAATGGTAATATAAGGATGCACTGGCAGAGGTATGTAGACCGTTACGATGGCCGCAAGCCACCACGCCCACCAATCACTCGAAGTTTGTATATAATCGATCCACATCCTCCCGACTATTCTCCCAACCATCGAACTTCATCTAGCTTCTGTCTCATAATCAAGTGCGCTTGTATCCGAGTTGTTAACATGAGTTTATTCTATGCCTATTTCGTGGATAAGGTATGTCTGACTATATTGCGCTCGTCTAACAAATATCAATATCCCAGCTTGAACGTTTCAGAATCACCAACCAGCAGTATGCGTCTTTAAGACCCGAGAAGCCGCTGACGAGTGGTGGCGTATGATCTCCACCAGGTGCCGCGATAGCTTGCGCATAAAACGAAACGGTCCGCAGAATTTCGAACATGATTCGGCTGGGATGGACACCATTCTCCGTCTGTCAGATGAAGCAGGCCTACCCACTGAGATCGCCCTGGAACATCTCCCTGTAACAGGTCTCACAGACCACGTCAGCGGAGGCAGGCGAGCCTCCCAGCGCAATCTCTGCACAGGATCTGTATTAATGCACTGATCTACAGCTTCATCATC
Source organism: Hygrophoropsis aurantiaca (assembly GCA_021014935.1). Lineage (NCBI taxonomy): Eukaryota > Fungi > Basidiomycota > Agaricomycetes > Boletales > Hygrophoropsidaceae > Hygrophoropsis > Hygrophoropsis aurantiaca. The sequence goes on from MU268187.1 coordinate 1,235, forward strand.
CGCTCAAAAGCCAACCCGCTGGAATGCTGGTACTGTCCTCCGGCAAAATCAGGCTTTATTGACAGTGGAACTCTGGTCTACGCGTCGACCACGAATCACACACGTTTTCGTGTGACCCGTGTTCCCGAACCCAGCTCCAACTCTACACCCTCAGACATCGATGCTGATGCAGGTGAAGCGAAGCCCGTCTGTATCTTGATCGGTCAAGACAAAATTACCATCGCGCTCGCTCCCCCCGAGTCTGCAAACCTCTTTGTCACCACACAGCAAACCCCGGCTGGTGACCCAAATTCACAATTGACAGTAATTAAAGGAGGGATACTTCAGATGAACTTCAACGATTTCAAGAAAATAATTATGACGGGCCCTGAGATTGCTCTTCCGTGTCATTGCAATGGTGGATCCAAGGCAGGCTGTACTTGTGGATCTGGGAGTATCGTCAAGAATTTGTTCACAGTGGTCGACCATGGGAAAGAATGGGAACTCTCCAACTGGTGATGAAGTTAGATAGGTTGTATATGTATGTGCTTTGGAGACCACGACAACGTATAAAAGAATGATATTATATTTTTTGAGTCCATAGCTGAGCTCAGGATGGGTGCAAAATAAAATCTCAACGGCACAGAACGCTTGCGTACCACCAACCAGGGGGCTCAGCTTCCTTGCTGACAAGGCGGACGAATCGAAAACAGAAATTGGCAAAGGATGGTCTACTTGATCCTCTGGCCCTGGCAGCCAAGAAAGCAACCCCGAATACCCACATCCGAGTCGACGTTTTCGAATGCAGATCCCAAAGTGCGATGCTGCCATTGAAATGTCGTCGGCGCTGGTGATCCAAGATTTACTATAATATAAATTGGCTAGGAAGCGCATCATAAAGTACGCGACGCGTGAAAACGCACTGATGATCTGTGTGCAAGCCGGGAGGTCCCTAAACAATGAAAGCGTGAACTTCCGGACTTTAGGAAATCTAGGCGCCTGCAAGTCAGCGATACCATCGTCATTGATGAATAAATAAGATAGGGAAGCGGTGTCATCGGCCTGCCATGATAATAGTTTGAGCTGAAAGAGCATCTGGGGCGGGTAGCAAGCCAAGGAAATGAAGTGAAATAACTTGAATTTTGCAGCATTGGAAGGCCCGTGACAGCCCCGCCCGCGCGCCCCTCCGAAACCAACGATGCATTGTGGTGCAGTTTGAGGGTTTTGAGCTGTGTATCGTGGACGAGAGCAACCTTAGATGACTCCTTCATCCTTAAAACGCCCAGCACGGTCAAGCAACTGAATGTGTTCAAATACGGACTCGCAAGGCGCTGATAAGCTGTCTCTTCAAGTGAGAGAGCAGAGATGAAAGCACAGGGCCCGGACTGAGGAGAGTGAGCGTGGTGATTCGCTGCGCGTGCATGATTGGCATGATCACTTGCATCATCGAACGTCCAACAGAGCTCAGTATTTCTTTTTATGAGAAACAGCAGAAGCTTGTAGTGACATCATTCTCTTGACTCGGCGGAGAAAATCTTGAAATACATCTAAGCGGCAGGAAAATTTTGGTATGATGACGAAGTTAGTCCAGAGGGACGATATTTGACCGCGAGTTGTCCCCAGTAATGCGAGACGTGCGAGATAGCAAGCACAGGTGAGGTTGGCCAATCGAGTTCTTCCCTGGCAGATTTGTAATCTCTCCAGTGCCATCCCAAGAATCTTGGATATTGCTCGTCCGCCCCATAGATCCTCCGCCAGTCCTGCACAGCCTGCCCGAAACAAATGCGGGTACTGGCTGGATATCTTGGTCTTCAAGTTGGTTGCGCATAATAGATGGGTTGACGATGCTAGTAGTCTGTAGATGGTTGATGCTCGCTGTAGTGATACTGATTATGAGTTTCGTGTCAAGTCGGCTGATAATTGTGATGATGGCGCAGAGCAATAAAAACTGCAGCTCGAAAGTACACATAAAAAGCAATTGACCTTGTTGTCGGAAGAAGTCTTAGTCCTAAACTTTGATCGCAAAAGTTATAAAGCAGTTGGAGACTTGGAGTTGGAGTTTCTTTGGCCTTGCAGTAGCGAAAGCATGTGTGCTGAGCATTCTAAGTTGGGATGTTTCTAGCTATATTTGGGAAGAGCTTCAGATTCTAACAAGACTACATAAACACCCTCCTCCAAATTTGCTCCAAATATTTTTTATGTGGTTGTTTGTCAGACATGAAAGCCATCGATCTCACAATCATCATCACCAATTTCTCTGTCCGATAAATCGCTTGCCGGTTGAACTCCTCTTCCGTCTCTAATATCGGTATCCCGCACTACGAATCTGCCGTTTGGGTGGGTGGATGGTGTTTCAGCTTCTTTGGGCACACCGTTCCTCGAGCGTATATCCTTAGAAGCGCCGGCAATCCAGTCATTGTCAATCCTTGTTTGACTCAAAGGCGATGATTCTCGGTCGACACATTATAAAATTCAACTTTGGTCCATCTATCCTATTCAACCTACAATCGCTCCGCAGAGACAACCGATTTAAATCTCTCGAGCACTTACCCTTACGGCTTCCCTCCGACTCTTATGTCCGAAATCCTTTCACCCCATTTTGGACCACTTCAGCGAGGCAACATGGAGCTCGGCTCCTATGGAAGTTCATGGAACTGTAGTCTAGATACAACCCACAGACCGGGCTGTAACTGGGTTGATATCAGACGCCGTTCATCTGCAGTGAATGCCAGTTACGATACCACATGAATCCCTGGTGGCTGCTCTCTTCCCGGGTGCTTGAGCTTGACGCTTCGAATGGTATCATCGTGATGTCGTGGTCCAGGGAAGACAACGATAGTTGGACATGTCTATCATGACGAGGGACTTGGTCGCATTGCGCTTGGCTCAAAATCTGGTTCAATCTCTTTACTAGAAATCTGATGCTGATGTATTCGTGGTAGCAGGCATCATCCCTTCGATATGTTTCATTCCAACAGACCTCCCCTTTCCCATGTCAACTCATAGAAACCCACGGTTTTCGGGAGGTCTGATCGCTGAATGATGGCATCTTCAGGACCTTCGCCTTTGGTTTTTTCTTTGTTAGATTCATGTCTACGAGTTTTGATCGAGAGGATAATGCCTCACCTTTCCACCGCAGGCAACATCTCAGCCCACCCGCAGGCCTTAGTGGGATTTGACCGATTCATCAGTAGTATGCTTATCCATGTTACTTGTTATTATAGGTATTGATTCAACACCGCCATCGTTGCTCGTAATACTATCTCTGTACCGACAAAAATAGTGGTATCACAGTCATTCGGTATCTCACATGCTTCAAAGGCCATCACCGAGCAATGTTCAAACCTGGAGGTATTTTGTGTATATCAACTGCTCGGTGTCTGTTACAATCGGTAAAAGACTTATGACAGCTCCCTCTTCCACATATGATGCTGCGGTATTTCAAGCTTCAAGGCTGCATCCTTTCCGGGGTGCCATTTACAGTCATGCTGCTGCTCTTCGCGAAGTGCTTTCGGGCGCTCTGGAAACGTATTCGATCGAAAAGCGGTGGAAGCAGGAGAGCGTCCTCATGATTTTATATGCTTGACATTTATTAGTCTTGGGACGACATCGTTTATCACTAACATAAGACTGGCCCAATTGGCTTTCCTCACTACCGGATCAGTGACACAGAAGGGAGTGATGCCATTCCCTCCTAGCACCGTGCTCAGCATACTTTATTCGACCTACGAAGGTCTACCCATATGGATACCTCTTTAGTGGTAAATTGGTGCGGAAATTCCCTCATGGTAAGATCTATTCTGTGCTCCTTGTAGCTATCTTACTTTTTCACGCAATTCTCGTCGTCCTGGCGCCGTCTGGATCAGTAGGACGCTGAAGTAGATCACGTAGAAGTAAGTGATAGGAGTCTCGAACCCGGTGGGCAAAGCGGACGTGCGCGTTCACAGTTCAAGCGAAGAACCCGTGTAGTTTTTTCGAGCGTTTCGTCATGGCCTGTATGCAGATCTTGTTGTTTCATAGTAGTAAGAGGGCGGGGCTCCGAGATGGCGCGCTGCGCAGGACAGGGAGAAGGCGATCTCTTCTTTTTTGAAGCGGAAGTGGGATCTGCACTGGGAGGGCGTGCGTGCGTGGATGGTCAGTTGCTGTTTCGCATGCGTTTTGGGTAAAAATGGAAAACGCACCGAATCACTGGAGTGTATGAAGCGCGTGCCGGGCTGGTCGAGAGCATTCAAGTTGCTTGGTGGTTCCACAGGCGCTTTTGAAGTAGACGGTATTGGGGGCGGTGTGGTGGGATGCGGCTGGTTCGACTTCGCGAAGGATAAGTAACGTGAGTCGGTACGTGGTTGTCTCAGAAGTGTCCGGATCAAGAGCACGTACTTTAATCATGACATCATCATCTTGAGATTTCACGCGTTTGGCGCGTCTGTTGTCTTCCGTATCCGACACTACTATTAGAAGATCTTGGGATTTTGTGGGTTTGAAGCGTTTGTTGTCTTCCGAATCCGAAAGATCCATAAGTAGAAGTTCGTCCGATTCAACCATCGGTGCAGTCCGCTATATCAGATCTCGCCATAATGCACGTAGTTATTTAGTTGTAACACACCACGTACTGCCAATGCATCGCTGTTTCTCCGCTTTTACTTTGACGTCGGATGAAGATGAATCTTGTGCTGGAACCCCAAACTTCGCTAGTCTGTCCTCCGGCTCAGGAGTACAAAGATCCACAACTTGGACAAAACGAGCGCTTCCGAGTTCAAGTTACTAGTGGCCTTCTGCTCCCGAAACTGCTGGAGCTGAGCTCTACTGTGAGAGAATCAACCTTATTTCGCAGCTCCGCGGCTTCTCGTGTCCGCTGACGTGCAGTTCCTGTTGACGTGCTAATTCGTTTTGAGGTCTGGCGACTTCGGCCATGGTGCTGTTCCGCTGGGCGGTAACCTCCGATAAAGCATTGTCATTGGCAGCGCTGTTGTTAAGATGGCCTTCCTCCGATTTCATGTTGCACAACGATAGCTTGATATGATTGTCAGTGACAGAAGTGGAGGTCGAAGGTATTTGGGTATGGGGTACTATAGGGTTACACATAAGTCGAAGTACAACGAGCAGATGGATAACCGCTGACCTTGAATACGTCAAATTGAGCGTGGTGTACTGTTGAATACACCAACATGGAGTATTTTTTGCTCGATCTTTGTTTTCGTGAAGATGTTTGGCAATCTTGTACAGTCTGATACCATTTCCATGGACAATTGATGATATTACAGGATATAAACAAACCACAGACCGACTCTATTTCCTGATCACTTAGGTGAAAAATTATTCCACTTGCGCGCGATGCTATCCGCAAAGCCATGGTCAAAATCAATGCATGTCATACTGACGATGGGAATCGACTATTAGGGGGGAGTGTGTTAATAAAATGACACATGAGAGAATATAAACAAACCTCTTCGCCAGAAGATAGCGCATTAATCACATCATCACTTGTTATCTCACCGCCTCTGCCCTCTTTGATCCGTTGACTTTCCAATGCGACCGCACCAGCTGTTATCGGCGTTCCAGATTTTCGAAGGTATATCCTTGCTCTGGCTTCAAGGTAGGCGGCAAGAATTTTTGTTTTCAATATCCTGTCACCCCATGCCTTTTTAACCTGACAGGATACAAATCGGTCTCAGTCAAAGAGTTCAGACCCAATTAAGAGACTCGGTACACGCCGTGGATTCTTGATTCATGAATTCTGTCTTTGATAGTACTCCACTGACAGTGAATTGGTATTCCCCGTAGTAACCCCATCCAGATGGTTTCGGCGTCGCACACACAAATAAGCTCCATACAGGGTGATCAAAGTATTCTTTGCGAAGAGTGAAAAGCGCTCCTGGTAATCCTGGCGCTGCGGGTACGAGGGGGTTCAAGTCCCAGTTGGGGTTCTGGATAACGACGGGACGGTCTTTGAACCTACCCTTGGTAATGGGGGCGAATAGTAACTTGGATGAGCAGCCATAAATCTGGGCAAGAAAATCTCGTGATACCCGTGGCCGTTGAGAGGTGGGCTGGACTTGGAAAGGGTGGAATCTCGCCAGATGATTGGCAACACCGGCAATGTCAAGCGAACAAACAAGCTTTTCTCCCTTTTTCGCGGGATATTTAGGACCGACCTGAGTGGGTGTTTCAGTGGACGACGGACGTGGAGCTGAAGGACGAACGCCGAAATCTGAACTTACCGCATCACTATGTTTCCGTTTCAGAGAGACACGTTTGGATTCATGTCCGCCTGAACCTAGCCTTTCTTCCGGGTCCTCCGGTTCGGGAGTGCATAAATCAACCACGGCAGATGATCTGCGAGCCTTTTGTGAGTTTTGCTGTTCGATTTGACGTTTGGCATCCGATAGTTGAACTTTAAGGACGTCGTTCTCGTTTTGAAGTTGGATCAACTGTGACTCGCGAGTGTGATGTGCTTCACGGAGTCGGGCAATTTCAGCAATTGCCGCATCCCTCTGCGTTTTGAGTTCTGTAAAAGCAGCATCGTCGGAATTTGTCTGCCCTTGATGTTGAAACTTCATTCGGTCGAAGGAGCGGTCCTTGAGCTTGAGCTTGGATATGAATTCTAAAACTCAGGAGTCAGTCACGGTGGTTTTGGCGATCGAACTGAGGGCCTTCGGCTACCGCGCCTCACAGGGCGCCCTCGGCCAAATTTGAAAGCGCCTTCCAAAACGAGACGGACGCTCCGATTTTGGCAGGGGACGCCCCACAAGGCCGGGGATGCGAACAAACTTCAACAGGCCCTCAGTGAGTGCCGAGTTACAATTGTGTGACTTTGTTACACTTAGGTTCTCCTTTGCGTCTACTATTCCGTCGCGCTCTTTGAGCGTAAAAGTATTCGCAGCTGTCAAGACGTGCAAAAAGGTAGTATTGTAGCTCCATTTCTGCAAGTACAGAATGTTGGTAGCTCTGTGCGAATACGCTCTTTTGTCATCGATCGACTTTTAACGGACAATTTGAATATTTTCTTCTTTTGCGCACTTGTCTCCTCCGCCTTGCAAACCGCCTTGCGTCGTCATACATCCACCATCTCGCCCCGTCACGCAACCACCATCTCGTGCCATTGTACCTTCGTCATGATCGTCATCACGCATCGTGGTGCCGCTAGACTAGTTGGTGCTTTATTTTGGCTATCGAGTGACTGAGTGGCTTGTGTATATCAACAAGAGGTGCAATATTCAGGGTTCGACACTGATCTACATAATATGGTATCCTGTAGGCAGAGTTTTCAGAAGGAAGACAGTCGTTCCCTAATATTTCTCCCCATCATATCCGAGTCGTGTCCCATCCCAGGCGCGTACACACCTATTGAATTACATTCTTATTGAGGAGCTCACACTGACGTTCATGTCCTCGAACCAGATCGGTGGGTTCTTCAACCGCCTCGGGGCTACGAGTACAAGAAAGCCGGATTTGATGAATGCAGAGGACAAGGCATTCTTCGAGGCGGCGCTTGCGTGGGATCTGGAGATCGACGGGAGGAAGTGGGTGGATGGCAAGAACGTTCGTGCTGCGTATACTCGTGTTCCCGCGCTTACTGACGTGCTGATTTCACTCACAGTTCAAGTGAGGAGCCCGTGTATGTGGTTTTATTGGGTGTGGCCTGTAGAGTCTTGATGTTTGTTTCATAGTAGTAAGGGGTTTATCACCCCATCTCCGCTGTTCTCCATCCAGTCGTATTACATGCTGTGCGAGAGAGTAAGAAGTTTTTTTCATGATTCTACGTGAGGAAGCAGGGAGGAGATGCGTGATGATGTGAATTGATTGTGTTGGAACTTGGAAGTGAGTTATACATGCATAATAGGCAGGAAATTATCCAGGTGGTAAGTTATCTGGTGGTAAGTTATCCAGGCAGTCAATAAACTATCTAGGCATGGACGGTAAGTAAAGTAATGCGAGCACGCCGTGGCAAGCACGGCCTCGGTGATCATCGTCTCGTCGGTTTCGGTTTCCAGGACTTGCGCCTCCTCGAGATCGGATCGTCAAACCCATGGAGTAAGAAAATACAAGACCGTTCACCGGCTATTCCACTCGCGTTCGATTCTATCCGCAAAGCGGTGGTCGAAATCAATACATGACATAGTGATGATGGAAATCGACTGTCACAGAGGGGCATGTCAATGAAACGACACGCAAGCAGGGAGTAGAACTGTAGACAAACCTCTTCGCCGTGGGACAGTGCATTTATCACATCATTGTGTGTGACCTTGCCCCCATCATTGTCTTTGATTCGTTGAGTTTCCAGCTCCACCGCACTGGCTGTTACTGGCATCCCAGATTTTCGGAGGTATATCCTTGCTCTGATGTCGTGAAAGGGGGGGCATGTCATTATCGCATCAGCCTGTGCCTCCTTAACCTGGCGGGACATAAAATCAACAGTTATATGGTTAATGGTTCAGACGCAAAGGAAACCTGATACACACCGTGGATTTTTGATTTATAAAGTCTGTCGTTGAGAATACTCCACTGACCACGAATTTGTATTGCCCATAGTAAGCCCATGTCACCGGTTTCTTCGTCACGCGAATAAACAAGCTGCATAGAGGGTGCTCGAAGAATTCGTTTCGGAGGGACAGTATTAACCCGGGCAGCCCTGGAGCACCGGGTAGGAACGGATGGAAGTCCCAGTTGGGAAGAATCACAGGACGTCCAGCCCAACTGCCCTTGCACATGGGGGCAAACAATGCCTTAGGGTCACAGCCAAACACTCGGGTGAGAAAGGCCCGAGATACCCCTTGGAAGGTGGATTGCACTTTGAAAGGGGGGCAGCTCCCCAGATGTCTCGCGGCACTATCAAAAGCGATCATTAATGTCTTCGCTTGGTTCATGGGGGACCTGTAGTTGGAGCCGGCCTGAGTAGTCGTTTGTTAAATATCTGTGCTCCGGTTTTCAATTCTGGACATGCTCACTGCTGTGTTCCTGTAAATAATTTGCATGGTATTGTTGGTCAATTCTTCGTCTGGCGATTCTGACGATTCTGTGTTCATCTCTTCTCCGATGCCAGGCTCGTCCGAGTCAGGATGATTCACGTCGTTTTCTTGAGAGATCGCAGCCTCCATATCTTCTGAAGAGACTGCTTGCGGGTCACATAAATTGTCTACCTTACCGATTGAACATTGCAAGGCTGGTCATCGGCAAAAAATATCATCATGAGCCCATAGCACGATACCTCAGTGGTGTTCTCAGCCTGGACCTTGATCTTCTTTCCAGCTGTCTTTTGTTCGAGGCGCCATTGCTTGCCCAGTGACGAGGATGAAGGGCCTGCAGAAGGCGCCAACCTCTATTTATCAAAGACTCCGAATCAGTGAATGCGGAGCTCGAGCACGACCTGATACTACCGCATCACTATGTTTCCGTTTCAGAGAGGCACACTGGCATTTGGTCGCAGGATCATCCGAAACCATCCTTTCTTCCGCATCTTCTGGTTCGGAACTGCACAGATCGACAACTGCAGATGATCCGCGAGTATTTTTCGATTCTTGCTGACGGAGTTGGCGTTTAGCATCCGACAGCTGTGCTTTAAGGACGTCGTTCTCGTTTTGAAGCTGTGTTTTCTCGCGGATTAACTGCGACTCGCGCGTGTGATGTGCTTCGCGGAGCCGGGCAATTTCAGCAATGGCCGCATCCCTCTGCGTTTTGAGTTCTGTAAAAGCAGCTTCAAGTTCATCGTCGGCATTTGTTTGGCCTTGGCGTTGAGACTTCATTAGGTCGAAGGAGCGATACTCGGATATTTTGAATTCTGGAAATCAGTACTTCAGGAGTCGGTGTGGTTTGTTGGTACTATTCTTGGCGATCGAAGAGTCAAAGTGCAGAGTTACGAAATGATTTCATATTGATTTGAGTGTGACCTAGTGTGACCTTGGCAAGTTGAAGTCACACTTATTCTCATCTCGTTCTCTACACTGTCAACTTGAATACTCCAAATTAGAGCGCATTCACAACTGCTAAGAGCCGACGTGTAAAAAGGTAGCTCCATTTTTGCAAGCATAGTGTTCGTTCCGCCTACACAGCAGCTCTGCCATTGCAACAAGTTAGCGGATCTACCTTTGCAAGTAAAAACTCGGTTGCGAATACTTACGCTCTTTTGACTCACGCAGTGGTCGTCGTCGACCGACAGACAATTATCAAGTTTCAGCGAAACATCTTCTCCTTTTGCACACTGTCTGACCTCTGCCGCCTTACAAACCGCCCTGTCTCAATGCCAATCTATCATCTCGTCCCGTCACGCAACCGCCATCACCGTCTCGCGCCGTTCAATGTACTTTGTCATCACGCACTGTCACTTTTGGCGATCGAGTGACTGAGTGGCTTGTGTATTTCGGAGATGCAATATTTAGGGGTCTGCGCAGTGGCAACAGTATTTGTCCGAATCAGCATCCAGGTGCACATACGCACTGATTGAATCACATAAAAGCTGTGCTTACCATTCTTTGACCCGGCAGGCTCCCATGGCCTCCCCGATACCAACCTCCCTGGACGATTGGACATCCAAATACTCCGAACTCGCTTTACCCGACCAGTGGCCTACTCAGCTCTGGGATAGCGCCTGGAGAGACCAAGTCAGTATATTTACCTGGGAGAATACCATGCGCGACAATGAACCAGTGCCTGCATCCGAACTTCCAGTGCCGTCCCGAATCTGCGTGATGAAAGGATCGGTGGGTGAGCTTATGGACTTCCAGACGAAAGATATATATGTGAGGGACGACTATATCAATATCGCTCGACGCATGGTGGCTTTTGCACTGGCACCAGACCAAGGCCAGAGCTTGGACCCTAGTACGGAGGTCGGCGGAGTCAAATCTTCCTGCCTGGAGTGTGTGGAGAACTCGGAGCTTCTTCCCACCAATCCATTCCAGCAAGCCAATCTGGAAAATCCTTTCGTTATGCAAGTGTGCGGTAGCCCTGGGAATGGTATTTCGATAGCTCTACACCTCATCCGGCCGCTGATTAAATTCCCGGTCGCCAGAAATCGATGTTTTTACACGTTTTACTACATCTTCGCCTTAATCCAAGGCTCCCTACCCTGCTGCAATTCGGGAACGGGGTGTGCTATCTATTCAGTGACCTCGGCGCCCATATCATCGGCCCATCTACACTGGCCCATGAGTCCAGTGTAGCTCAGGACCTCGGCCAATTGATCCCGAATGCTTGGTGTTCGGTGGACTCAAATGCTAACGTGCCGATTCCGTCCTCATTCACACGATATGCCAATTTAACAATCGTCCAAACAGCATCTCCTTGCGAGGACAGACTTAATTGGCCGAGAAAGTATACTAGACCGTGAACATATTTTACATGCAGCCATTCAACCTCACGGAGGCCATTGTTGCGTACGTGGATTGTTCTCCTTGCTCCATGCAAATATATATTGACGCGCAACATGTTTATTCAGCTGCGGAATGCAAATGACACAACAACTGCCCAGCGAACGGCAGCTGCAGCTTTGGTATGATCGCTACACTCCATCCGTACGCCTGGCTTATCAGCGGGCGGCGAAAATTGATGAATATGAGCTGTCACTTGACCGAAAGTTGCGTCAATACAGCGGCTCCATGCTGTCTCTCCCTGTTCCCTTTTAGAACTTGAGCGCCACACCCCTTACATCCTTTACCACTGGCAGCGCCGATGAACTCTCCTATGAACT